>JAXQGN010000145.1:0-60104 GCA_037039805.1 Irpex sp. M6601 | reverse complement strand
ATTGACTGATCTCTCGGTCGTCGGGACCCCAGACCACTCCCCGTGCGCTTATCTCCCTTCGCTTCAAGTTCATTGCCATACTGTTTTTTTCACTACTGTATGTATCGTTCTCTTCTCCGGCATTGCACTACACTCTCACTCTACACTGAAACTTCTTTCTAACTTCTCTGTAACCTACGTTCACGAGACTTCGCGGGCCGAAGCGAAGCGCGGCTAACCTTGTACTTACTTAGGGGTCGTCGAGTCGGATCGACATCGAAAGAGGTACCGGTGATCAACCCCTGAAAGTACTCAACAGCTGCCTTCACCTCCCTGGACTGAGAGATAGGTCCACAAATCTTCTGTGTTCTCAAAATGGCCTCACGTTGTCGGACACGCTCAAGAGAACGACCCCTGTCTACGAACACTGGTCATGCCAGGCCGCCTTCAAACTGTTCTACGGTCTGCGTTATCGAAGACCGATCATTGGATGAGCCGCTGCTGGTTGCTATATGCTACTTGCCTCTCAAAGACATCCTTGCACTAAGCCAGGTAAGTAACCTGAAGTCAAGTTAGTCATGCGTACTTATGTTTTAATCTGGTCAAACACCTCACCATCAGACTTGCAAGAGATTGCGTGGTTTGTGCCTGACAAACCGTGTCTGGATGCACGTGTGGAATCGAGATATTCTTCTCGCGGACCTCCCTCACCCAGCAGTGAAAGTGGATGCGCTGAGTGCCGCAGAGCTAAGAGCCATAGTTGCCCATACGTTGCGGCTCAACCACGCAATGGCCGTTCCCGCGAGCACAGAGCACGATCTACACCGCGTTCTCCTCCCACAGTCTCGACCTATCACATGGACTCGACTAGTCGGCGGAACCTGGCTTCTGGTAGCTATGTCCGATTCGTCGTCGTCCGTTCTCTCCTTGTTCTCCGTCAAATCTCTCCTGGGCGCACGATCGCACGACTTGCTTGCACAAGTCTTCTTGGATGGACATGTGCTCAACGGGTTGGTAGAAATCTCCCATGAGCATGGCCTTGTCATAGCTCTTGAACTATGTACGCCTACGTAAGTACAACATCTCATGAAATTTCCCTTCTACCATCTGAAAAACTCTATTTAGATGCACGCTCGATGTTCTGTCTGTTCGATCCCACCATGGCGCTTCAACCATCGTTAGGCTGGCGAGATATGACGGAATCTCGCATCTACGAGCAATGCGCGGTTCATTGATCGGGTTCTCCTTGCACAACCAACTCAGTGTCCCGTCGCTATTGGACTGGACGACGGGCTCGGTCATACATCTTCGTGAATCGCCAGACATCAAGGTAAGCATCACGTTACCTGTTCGCCAGAATGATCGGTTTTAACATAAACATAAACATAGGGAAGTACAGTGGCGATGGCCTTGTACGAGGATTATGTGGCTCTACTGGCGTCGTGTGAGCTTACTATCATGCAACGTTCCCAAAACGAACACGCCTCCCTCCAGTATACGACTCTTACTTCATGCCCTGCACCAACAGTCGGAGCTGGTGTCGTGGCGTTCACTCAACGCGATGCCCATCTCTCACTACAAGTTTGTGTAACCAATTTATCGGGAATAGAGCTGTATTCTCTAAAGATAGCCCCTCTGGAGGAGTCGCTTACAATGTGCTTCAGCAAGACCAACGACATCTCCCACCCAACAACCTCTACGACAGCTCTCGGGGACGCACCATCACTCACGGAACCCAGGACCAGATTCATCACCCAACCTCTTCTTGATGGAAACTCTGGTACTGTCTCATGGGTGGAAACTCTACGAGATCTTTCACCTGAGCAATTCCCGGCGCGGCTTATGGTGGCGACTCCAAGCACTCCTGCGGCAGACCATCCATCCTTACGTGTTGTGCCATGTTTTCGGCCATCCGAACGTGACGCAGCACCTGCTCTCTACGCCCTGAGTGTCCGTGATCATGATCCCGGTCTGGGTCTGCTCGCAATTGGCAATATGATTGGCGAACTTGCACTATACAGCTTCACCGGTGCTACGGTGGTCAAGATCATCGACATTCTCGACCAGGTATCAGATCCCGTTTGGACCGGTGATCCGGAGGCAGTTCTCTCTACTGTAAGTTGCATACACTCCAGACAGTGATGCATCTATTGACCGTGATTATTAGAAGGCCATTATTCCCAAGTCCCTACGGCCATATCCCTGGAATGAACTTGACCCTCCAGACAAGCAAGAGGAACCAGGACAGTCGCTGCAGTGGGACAGGTACTGGCCCAGAGAGCTGAACATGCCCAAAGGCTGGACCCGCGCTGTTACGTGGGTGGACGAATTTAACGACATCGGCATCTTGTCGAGGATGCTGGAGAGAGGCTGTCACTTTCTTGGACAACCCGTACCTCTGATAGAAAAAGAAGACACTGAAGACACACTTCTTACTGCCGGAGGGCTTTATCTTCTCCTACGCGGATTCGAAGATGAATTTGGCCACTCGTTCTCTGTCATTCAGCCGGGGCTCGACTTGGAAGAAATTATCAAGTGTCTTGCCGATGAAAATCTCGACAGAGTCATCGTCAATGTGACCATGCAAAGTTCGTTCATAGTTTATGAAACCGAGTACTTAGATCGCATTAGTCGATGGGAAGTGCGCCATGGGTTAAACAGGTGGGAGAAGTTTAGAGAGAGGGGCGGGAAATTCCCGAGCTACGAGCTTGAAGGTGATCCTTTGGGATCCACTTTCTATAGTGACGTTTTGTGTCGTGAATACGGCAGTTGTTCTGCTTGCACTGACCTCTGTCGTAGAGATTACCCTGAGCTGTAGTCTGTTCCAGCTGGGAAACTCCCTGTATGGCCAATTACCGTACTTGAAGCTTGAAGACTGTCATGGTAGCGTTGATGTGTAAAGTATCTTTGTGTACTATATCAACTCTGAGTGGCGATACTTAAGCCCTGCCTATAAGGTATGTTGCTGTGCCGGCCTGAACATGATTCAGCCTGTAGCAACGGTCATCTTGGGTGACTTCTAAGAAACGAGCACTGCTTCATACGTGATATCCTCTTTTCTTCATAAATCAAATGGCCCAAGAATAGCGTCGCGAGCAGCATTCATGCATACTCCGAGTCGAGGCGTCAGGCAAAAGGTCGTCGCAGAACAAAGCCTGGATATCAGTCTGGCCCATGTTCCACCCATGTCATGAGAACATCCTGTGTTTCAATCCCGTTCTCTTTACAGTCCTGCACGAAGACATGCCCACTTCGAGCTAGCGCTTTGTCTACGTTATGCAGCGAGTGTCAGCACTTCGTCATCGAAAACGAAAGATAAAACCGTTACAGTGTCGCGACTTCACGACGTCGGCCAGAGGGCCATGCAGAATTGAGAGTGATTGGGCAATATAGTAAGTAATACATGTCAACCAACTTTGTTACAACAAATGTATTTTCATACGAATCTAGCTATCATGGTTAATCCTATGGGTCGTCAAAAGTATAAGAAGCGAATCTCGAAGAGGTGCGTGATGTTGAAACAAGTCGAGAAGGAGCTGTGCCAATATGCCCTCCATATGCACTCGCACATCTGCACCCACACCCAGTAGCACAGTTGCTATCTTTACGAGTCTTCCAACATCGCAAGTGAGAAGCGTGTAGACATACGAGGCACGCATGCGAAAGACCTGTGATGAGCGAACGTAAGTAACATTCGAGATATGTCTGGTAAACTGATAATCACCTTTTACAGGCAGACGGCATATCGAGCAGTTGTCTGGGATGAAGGCCCCGCTACAGAGCTCACATATGTCTGCAGTAGGTTCATTCACATGAGAGCACGAGGCACATGTTCGTGCCACACCTATGAGTGTATGAGTATCTGTCTTTTTTGCAGCCAATAATACATACCGACGGGGCTAGAGTCGAGCATGTCCAATACTGCAGGCAGTATCGGATTAGTGAACATCTCCCCTGACGTAGCTTTCAGCAGCTCTGCTCGCTTGTGTTGGAGCTGCCACGCGGATAGCATATCCGCATAAGCCCAGATATGGGCATGCAATTGCTGCCTCATCTTTGGCTGTAATCTGAACATTGATCTGGAAGGCGTTAAATAGGGAATTTGTTTGCACCGCAAAAGGTGAACGTACCTTTGTAGTTTCATTTGAGGTACCATCTCAGCCACAATGCGTTTCTTCTCGCCGTTCTGCAGCCCGCTGCTGACGACTTGCGAGAAGGTTGGTCGGCGGGAACGATGGCCAGCTGAAGAGAAGGAGACCACATGTTTTAGTGACGAGTTCTCTGCTATGGCTGAGTCATGCCAAGACTTGGACGCGGGATGAGATACGACGGGACTGTTTGGTGAGTCTCGCCTGAATTCGCGAGCCATGGGAGAACGAGGAGAGGCCTGCGGGTGTCGGCTGGCGATAGGCATGCCAGGACGAGACGCTGAGAAATGCAACGTAAGTTTTTCATAATATACTGCAAAGATCCTCATTCACCATTGATAAATCGACGCATACTCGTGGCGTTGAACAAGCTCGACCACGAACCCCGGGATGATGAAGGTGACGACATGGCAGGGGCAAGGGGCGCCATAGCAGGAGAGAGACTGTCCCGAGTCCACGCAGATGTGTCAGAGTTCTGTCTCGACCGTTTGAAGTTGAAGTAATCCAGGTGCGGATATATCCGGTGAGGACTTGGCGAGATGGACATCGATGCTGGCACTTGTTCAGAGATGCCTGTGGAATGAAGGGAGAACACACTCACGCATCTCTCCAGCCAGTCTTAGCAGGACAATCGAGAGCATAGTCAGCATCTGTATGTCTTTCTGGAGGCTGAGTTCGGTATACCTAGAGAGAACGATGAGCCAACCTCGTTACGTGACCTGGAAGAAACATACAATTTCTCAACCATGCTAACGATGAGCGGATTGCACAAACTATACAGGGGCGGACCCAAGACAGCTGAGTCCGGCTTGTTATGCTCAATCATGGAGATCTGCAGCATGTTAAAGACCCGTTCATGATCAAGCCGGCCTCTGAACCGCGCAATTTCTACGTTTCGCTTGAACGCTTCCACCGGCTCTGCTCCAGGGAAAACATACTCCTGAGCAGCACCAATGTCTAAACCAATGTAGGACGAAGCGTCCTTGATAAACACCGTACTTCGCCGCGTAGGGAGCAGGGCATAGTTGTTCGGGGCTTCGTCTAGGGATGGCCGTGACTGGTCCGATACCCTCCTTGCCTTTGGATGTGAGAAGGAGAAAAGGTTGGACATGATGCGAAGAATGCTATGCGCATCCTCTGCGCGTTTGAAGTCTATAGACTCAACCTCGCGGTCTTTAGCGGCTAGTGCCAGCTTGCGCATGGCGTCAGATAATAGGATGGGCGACCAGAATAGTCGGGGTGTCGGGTCCGGTACTGCGGCAGTGACCAGGGAAGGAGACGCGTTGAAATCTTGAGCCACATGGCGGACAATACGAGGCGTAGCTCTGAAGAAGCATACCAGTTGACCTAAAGAGAGTATGAATATTGTTGAGGCACGGGTGAAAAGAATCGAACATGTGGGTGACCATCTCACCATTGGCTCCAAAGACACCCTGCGACGTACGGGGCTCGGCGAGGTTCTTGTCGCTCCGCAGCATAGTCATCGCACCATCCTTCGACCGACGCGCTGCAACTCCCACATCATCGTCAGAAGACTCCGAATCATCCATACTACTCGGTCTATCGTCGTCGTCGTCGCTGTCACCATACAGCAAGAACTTCAAACAAGCCTCGAGACAAGGCCTCTGTTGTTCTCGTATCGTTCGTAACCGACGGAGGATAAGCACTCGACTCTTGACGGGGATCAATGGGTTGCGTTCCAACTCGACTTGAGGCGTGCCTCCTGGATGAGAAGCATGTGGGTAGTCCCGAGGAAAAGTGAAAGAAATCCGGATAAAGACGGATGTTGATTCTCCCCATGGCCCATGCAATCCGAACGTGCATGTCCGCTTTTTCGAGAACTCCGCCTGTAAATTGAATAAGCAATGCATACAGGTCCTCGCCATAACCATGCAGTTTGTACATACCTTCTCCAATTTCACCTTCTGCGCCGCAAATTTATTGGCCACGGAGGTGATCCTACAGCAACATAAGACACCCTCGCCTTGTCAAGCCTGATCTGGACTTACTCGTCTTTCAACGTTTGAGCAGTGTTATCCTGTCCCTCATCCCTGTCCCGACTCCCACTCTTTCCACTCCTTCCCCTCACATCGAATACCGGGGGGAACGTCGGGTCCATCACATGAACAGACGGTGGCCTCGATCTCGACGCATACCTCGACGTGTTCCCGCTATTATCGCCGCTCCTCGGCCCATCGCTACTATTCCGTCGCTTGCCAACGTTGACACTAGACAACCACTGGACAGCCGTGATAGGCACTGGCCGTCCACCGACATATCCTCTGCTCATTGTGCTGCCCTTGTCTTCTTCGTTTTCGGGTACACTGGCGGGCACGGGTTGCTTGGTGAGCTGTGACATGGATCTGGTGCGTGCGAATTCTTGTGATCCTCGGGTCATGCTGGTCTTGTGAGGTCTACTGGGCTGCGAGGCACGGACTTCTGCTAGGATTGAGCGGTAACCCACCGGTGCGGATACCGTTGGGAAGGGCTGAGCATCTATGGGTGGGTTGCTGAACGAAGTTTGCTGGTCGAAGTATTGCGGGCCTGGGGTGGATGGCAAGCTCGGTGCGGGTTTGCCTACTTTCTACGGATGATCATCAGCCGAGGCCCATAAAGCAACTATGGTGTCACTAACCTGCATTACCTCTTGATCGATAGGCCAGAAGCGAAGACTCTTGTCTTTTGACCACGTAATGAGCTGGAACTCATTGTTGTCTGAGAACATATTCAGAAATGGTTGATCGGCAAGATGAACTAGACAAACCTTGTCCGCCCTTCCTCCATACGAACTCCTTTACAACATCCGTATGCCCCACGAACCTTGCAAGTGGCTCATAGTGATACTCGGGCGTATACATCTCCAAAGCAGTCTCGCCACGCTGAGGCAGACTCAAAACTCCCTCACCAAACGGAAGGTTTCTCGCTCTCCAGATGGGATACGAAGTATTGATAGTAAACGTCGGCTCCGGGCGTTCTGTATCATTGATATGTTGTATGTCCCAAACTTTGATGGTTTTGTCAAGGGAGCAGGTGACGATCTCATCACGCCGATGATGGGCCCAGTCTATACCGTAGATCTTGAGGCCGTGAGCTTTGAGTTGAGTTACAGGTAGAGAGCCTTTCTAACGAGGGGTGCGAGTGAGCATGTATGAGTATTTGGTGATTAATGTGCGTGACTCACTCGTCGATCCCATATGAGGACTTCATTCATGTGCGAAGAAGCGAGAAGATTGCCATCTTGACGGTTCCATTTCACCTGGGTTGCGCCGGCTACATTACAAGCGTGAGCTTGTACTGCGTGACCATGATATCGAACGTACCATTGAATGCACATAAACCTGAAATAAAGAATCCTCAGTCTTCTTCTACAAATAGTTATCATGTCTGGTATGAAACGCACCAATTACAGGCTTCGATGTAGTTCGCAAGTCCCATGCCCAAAGCCAGGAGTCTATGCCTGTACTGACGACAATGTCTGGGTCTGTAGTGTGCCAGTTGATATCCGTAATGGCCCGGTAGTGTGCCTGCAGGATATGCTGGATGGAGGTCTTTCCGGACATATACAAATTCCATATCAGGCTGGGAGGGTACTGAGCTCTGTGTGAAGAACGTATCGAAAACTACGGCACATACAGCTTCTCGCTTGACGTTGACACAATGTACTCTTTCCTCGCCATGTGGGGATTCCATTGCACGTCAGCTACGTCCCACGTCCCTCCCTGTGGTAAGAAACTGCATTTGCTCAGAGTTCACTCGATAACTCGTGGTTATAATTCGCTCACCGTGGGACATTGAGCGGGTTCTCAAGGTCGATAATGAACAAGCCCTTCCGCCTGAGAATTCACAGTCATTCAACGTTCAGAGGTTGACAAGATACCGCACTTACGCTGCTAACACGACGTCTCGGCTCCCTGGACTTATGCTCATCTGGAAAGGGGGAATGTTGAGCAGTCATTCTGCAGCAATACTCCTGACTAGCGCAGTACAGCAGTAGCATAAACCATAGTTATATATCTACTCACATTTCCTACCGCATCCCCTATCAGGCCCTTCATGTCTATCTCGAGATTTCGCCTGAAATTGCCTCCATCCTCAGGAGAGGATGGTACGTCTGACGCGTTTCCTGTTGTTGTTTGGCTCATGCTGGCAGTCGGCAGGACCGCAAGGTCGCTGTATGTTTATGTGTCGATGTCGGTATTCATTGGTCTGAGCGCGAGATGGTCAGAGACCAAGTTGTGAAGCTTGAAGCTTGAAGGGCGGCACAATGTTGGTGGCGATCAACTCCAGCAAATCGCTCGGTCGGGTCGATGAGCGCTGCAGCTTGCTACAATCTCTCTACCGACCACTTCGACGATGCTTACTACGTCTCAACTTACGAGAGAGTTGGAAGGTATTAAAACCGATGTTGTGGTACAGGCATTCGCAGATCAGATACTCGTTCTTGTCACACAACTTGGCAAAGTGGGAAGTTTAGTACGTCTCTGCATGAGGTTCTACTATATCCTCTGCGTTGACTAACGGTCCAACTTGAGCGTAGATACAAGCAACGATGCCGGACACAGCTCCTCTACTGCCACCCGAACCCTCAGCAAACCCTTCGGAACCTTCGCTGCCTCCGCCTTCCCCCTCCATCCAGCTTACACCCGTTCTCGGACAAGCTCCGTCAGAGCACGGGCAAACATTGCACTCCTTGTACGCGTCCCAGATCGCCACTCTTATCTGGACAGCAGAAGCGGCTGGCGCATTGGACAGTGGGAGGAGGGGCGTTATTGTCGGTATTGCGTTGCAGAAGTCGCCGGAAGAAGAGTCTACTCAGCACGAGCAAAAGGTGTTTGTAGGAGTAATGAGGATGGTGACAGAGCTATTGAAGCAATCATGAAATGCAACGACTAGTAGCGCATTCGAGTGGCCCAATCTTGAGTTCATAACCGGCTATTTGGTCTCTGGCTTGGCTTGAGCCTCTGCCTCCTGCTGTCTGGCAACTTTCTCTTGCTTCCACTTGATGAGTTCAAGGAGCCGGTCGCGCTCAGCGAAGTTGTTGCGTGGGTTAATTTCGTACAAGTGATAAGCCAACACGCCTGTAAACACGCCCAGCAGAGGGTCTGCTACCCTATGAGATTGCTTCAATTGGTGGTCATGTACATGCAGACGCTACTGCTTACCGAGACAGCAGAGGCATTCCGAGGCGTCCGGGGTGTGTTTATGTCGCCGTCGAAGTGTGTGTTGTGCACGAGGATAAGTTCTGGCCTCGAACAAGGGTCGTGGTGGTCGAAGGCGAAGACGAGGATGGAGGTCGTGTCGGCGGTACGCGGGACAAGAGCCAAGGGTAGGCGGCCGATCCCTGCAGCGTCTCGTGCAGATCCAAAATTTGGACAGCACGCCCTCCCGCCAGCACGCTGACCTCCGTCCCCGCAAGGTCCTCGTGCTCAGTCTTACGTACGACCTTTTCCTTTCCACCACCGTCACCCACGACGTCCACGACTTGAATTAGGGGAGTAAGCTGTTTACTGTCGCAAATGTCCGCTGCACTCGATCGCCAAATTCGTCAAATCTATGGTGCGCGTCATTTACACCTGGTCGACGTACTGCCAGTCATTGCGAGATGTCCTGTCAATAGCTCAATATCTCTGCTATAGATGCCCTTGATTCCGGGTCAAGCAAGGCAGCGATTGTCGCGTGTACGAAGCTCCTCAAAAAGCAGCCTAACAATGACTTGGCCAAGGTATGGGTGAGGTATGCATGTATGCTGTCTCAGTACTGAATATGGCTTCGGGCGTAGGCTTTGAAAGCACTGGCTCTAGTTCGCACTCAAAAAGTGGAAGAATCATTAGTCTTGTGCGATGAAGTGCTGGCCGCAAAACCCTCTGACGAATCAGTGCTGAATGCTATGTCGCATGTTCTTCGTGGACTGGGTAGACGTAAGTGCTACAGTGACTTGCCTTGTCACCCTTTCATGCAACTTTGCTTCCATCGTTAGATCTGGATATCATATCTATGTACGAGACAGCATGGAAACAGCAACCCTCCAATGAAGAGCTCGGAGTCAACGTATTCAATGTAAACGTTCGTGTGGCGAACTGGAAGGCAGCCCAGCAGGTACGTGTCATTCGAGATATTGCTCGACCATACTACTTCATGTATGCGACTAAACTGGGCTCC
Organism: Irpex sp. M6601; assembly: GCA_037039805.1. NCBI lineage: Eukaryota > Fungi > Basidiomycota > Agaricomycetes > Polyporales > Irpicaceae > Irpex > Irpex sp. M6601. The sequence goes on along the minus strand of JAXQGN010000145.1, from coordinate 49,818 downwards.
GTCTAGGTTGCCACGAAGCTTCACAAGCAATTCAAAGAGGAACGTTACCTCTTCTGGTCCATCTTCTGTGCAGTCCTTCAGGTGAGAGCCTCTCGTAGCATAGGTTTACTCAGTTCGATCTTACCACCAGCATTCTACTCATGTAGGCCAACGATCCAGCCACGCCAGAAGCATTACGCCCTGTCCTCTTCAAACTTGCTCACAGATTGATCACTTCAGCTCCCACACCGTCCTATTACAGTGCAGACCGGTTCTACATTCATCTTGTCGTTCTGAAGGAATTGCAACTCTGGGACGAGGCTACGACATTATTGTCAAGCGAGATCGGCCAGGCTATCGCGAACACGAGCTTGAGCGTGGATGAACTCAGAAGGGATATCTGGAAACTCAAGGGGAGTGTCAAGGAGGAAGGCGAGCGAGCACAGAAGCGTATCTTGGAGAAGGAGTCAGTCTCCACATTACACCATATTCTCTTGTAATTATGAGTACTGACACATTTCCTTGTAGGGATCGCAATTGGCTCGAGTTTCTCTCCGTCTTGGATGCCACTTTTGCAGGGCTGGAAGGCGAAGCAAGTGCAGAGACATCTGAAGAGCACAAGTCCAATTTGGCGAAATCTCAGCAATTCTTTGCTCAGATCGCAGACAAGGACGGCCTACGCGATCGTTCGGCACCCCTAGCCCTCCTTGAACTCGAGAAGAGAGCACTTAGTCACGGCCTGTCGACAGGTCAGTTTGACCGCGTTGTGCTACCTACCCGCTGAGCAGAACGCACTGACGACTGAGATCAGATCCTGAAAGCCTATATACGTTGGCTGAGTCTTACTTCGAAAACTTTGGCGACAAGACCTGTGCGTACGAAGATTTGCAGCCATACGCTGTGCTGTTCAAGGGCGATGACGCAGAAAAGTGGAAGTCGTATCTTCAGCAACGTGCGACCGTCTCTTCCGTACGTACTACAACGCTTCACAGCTCTAAACATCTACCTTCCGTACTGAACACACCTACACAGGAAAACCAAGACGGTCTCCGCCGCTCCATCAACGCATTCAAACTCCTCCGCTACATTACTCCCGCCTCTTCACTAACAGTCGACTCAGAAACCGCCCTCGCCAAGCAATACGTCGAAGCCTACTTCGCCGGGCTCAAGTTCGGAGCCGGTCTTCCTGAGACCGAGCGTCAACCGGCAGACGACTTTGCAATCCTTGCCGGACAGACGTTCGTCAGTCTGTGGACGCTGACGGGCCAGAAAGAGTTGAAGTATCTGTATAATGCTGCTGCTCTGCTTGACTTTGCCGTCAGCAAGAGCAAGGACTCTTACCACGCCAAGTTGATGTTGATCAGGATATATCTGCTGCTTGGTGCGCCGCTATGCTTAAGAGTGTCTGTGGAGATGGCTAACACTGACTATGGTTAATGTTAGGCGCGCCCTCCTTGGCTCTGGAGCAGTATCGAGCTCTCCATTTGAAGCAGGTTCAGACAGACACTTTATCGCATCTAGTTCTGTCACGGGCGTCGGCCTTTGCACTATCCTCGCTCGGCGATCTCACCTACTCCAACGAGTGCATGGAGGCAAGCCAGATCTATGTTGCCAATGCAAACGATGTGCGCATTAAGATTTATGTACGTTCGCCGGCAATGCTGAATTTCTTGACCAGACATCCGAGTTCATCGTCCGGGCATTCCTACAAGAGAAGTACACTCAGGTAAATACTCGTTTAGCTATTTCTGTTGTGCCCAGCCTTAATCGCCACTTGGCAGATTCCCGAATTTTCTGCGTTGGAGGACCATCTGGAGAACTCCTTGCAGAGGGACTTGATGAAGGTTGAGCACGTACGAATGAGGCTGGCGCACGAGATCCTCAACATTGAGCTCGTCGACATGGAGCTGATAGAACTCAAGTTCATCTTTGACCGTCGTAAGTCTCCCATACTCACTTTCACTGGGCATAAATGTGACTCTCGATACAGTACACCACGACAACCGGGACTTTGACATAATACCAAACTTCCAGCCTCACGATAGCCCATCGTTCGAGGAGCAGACGCGGCAGTTCGGCAAGACGCCCAATGTGAGTCATTTCAGGCTTGTTTATAGCAGGTTGTGCTAATGCTGCGATACAGCAAGGATGGCTGTCTGCGTTCCTCAAGATTTACATCCGGGCGTTCCAGCAAGCTAGTGATATTGATGATACGGTAGAAGATAAGCTCCTGATAGGTGACAGACCGAAGCCACATATTGGCAACGTCGGTAAGGGACCCATCCGTCTACGGGTAGCTGAGAAGCAGCAGGAGGAGCTTGAGCAGGTACCCTACTTCTCTTATGTCCACTGTTTGAATCACTGACGCTCAGTCACTGCCCCTAGCTCACTTCGGACGAAGTCGCACTATTCGAGTTCGCACACGCCCTCGGTAACTGGCTCGAGCCGCATCACAATTACGTACGGCCGCCCCCATCCCAGGTTATGTCAGAAGTCGCACGGCTCAGCGAGCTCAAGGGTGGCCCGCAGTTGAAAGGTATCTTACCACCCACACCTGAGAACGGCTCGAACGGTCAGACAAAGAAGGACGAGGAGGCTCCGGCTGTTCAGGAGCCTTCGGAGACTATCACGAAGTTCTTCAACAGTGAGTTCACAGACAAAAGTGCTGAAATGTTTGGTGGTTTCTCACGTCTAGTTATAGGCATGAAAGAGCGCTTTGATGCTGCACTCGGTAGCTCAGCACTTCCTCCTGAGCTTCTGCATATAGTTGCATTGACGCAAGAGGCGTACCTGATCTTGAACGTTGTCATTACCCGCTTCAAGCCATCTGCCGTTGTCAAGACGCACAAGCTCAGCCAGGTCAGTAGTTGTATTACAGTGGACCCTCTCGATTGTTACCATTGACCCTTGCTCCGTTTCCGAACAGCTCGTCCAGTCCATCAAGGATATCCGTACTAACGCAGTAGAAGTGCTCAACTACCTGTCCGCAGAGCTTAAGAAGACTGCAGAGACACAAGCCGATTCCGCGGCGCGTTCAGCTATCATAGATGCCTGCAAGGATCTTGAGGATTCTACGAAGGTTTGTGTGATTTTTAATATCCTCGGTCACTCATTATGCTCATCTTGACAACTTCGCTACAGTTGGATCACGACTCAATAGTCAATATCGCCAAGCGAGTGGCGGATTCTCGCAAAGCCGTCTTCGAAGGCATCTCAAGTGGAAGCGCGAAGATCGCTAAAACATACGCCGCATAACCTCTTGCACAGGTAGGCCTGTAATATCAGCACCGCACGCATACACAAGTCCCCCCTGTACTTTATTGGGCCTTGTTTTCAAGTGACATCACTAATTCTTCTGAAACATCTGCCACAACACACATCCCCACTCGCACAAAACATTTGTATCAATGCAGTAACGCTGTTCTCTCACAATGCTATCTTTTGCTATCATGCCTTTGACAGTGTAGACATCCCTAAGTATACCATAATTGAACCACTGCAGGACGGACGAATTGGGCGCTCGTGAAGAGTCACTAGTCATGCACATGGCCAACCCCGCTCAGCTTAGGCTCGTGAAGTTTGAAACAGCCTCTAATATCCTCGTACCTCAGATTAGAACTTCTGTCACAATCATGTCCGACCGAGTTCGAGTCTGCAGTGAGTTTAAGCTGAACGTTCAGGGTTACACAAAGGCCTGAATGCAGTTCCGTGTTTCGCGGGGTTAGTGCAGTTGCGTCCTTCCCGATGAGGGGTATCAGAAGACATTCATGATAAGTCCAGTGCCAATGAGCGCAGCACAGCCCCTTCCGCCTGTCCTTGGGTCCTTCCTCGACCAGTCTCCCTTGTGCGTATGTTGGTCCCCTCTTTATGCCTACGTTTACTTATTCTTTACTCACTATACTTACATCAGGTTCTCATTATCATGTCGGACACATTAGATCCTGCCGATTCAGCCAGAGTCGCCGCGGTCAAAGCATTGCTGCCTGCTATCATGGCCAGACGGACAGGAATAAGCAATGTATCGCTCATCGTACCACGCCTGTATCTATCCAATTACACGACCGCGACTGACAACGCTGAGTTGGAGAGATTGGGTATCACACACATGGTCTCCGTCATGGACTTCACGCCGGCGAACTGCCCTGCTCATATCAAGAGACTGCATGTGGTGCTGCAGGACACATCGACGGCGAACATTCTACAACACCTAGAACAGACGACAGAGTTTATAACCACCGCCCTGCAAGAGAACAAAACAAATAAAGTCCTTGTGAGTTTAACATCTACGATTCCTCCTAAGAGAAAGCTCAGCATGTAATGTTATTTATCAACTAGGTCCACTGTCTCATGGGTATATCGCGATCAGCAACCGTTGTGTGCGCATATCTTATCGCAGCCCACAATATGACTGCGGACGAAGCACTGGACCTCGTCAGGGAGAAACGCACTATCGCCTGTCCAAACCTTGGGTTCCGTCTACAACTCGAAACCTATGAATCAAAGCTCCGAAAAAGGACTTCGACCACGCAAGGGCCGCTTACACGGTCGCGTACCAAACTGTGGAAAGCGGAAAGCAAGATGGTCTCAGAAGGCGTCACTTCTAAGGTCTTCCGTACTTTCATCCGTTCCAGAAGCATCAAGCAGTCATCCCACCAGAATGCCGAGGACAATAGCGGGGCGAGTTCCAAACCAGATGAAACACCTTCGCCGCGTTAACCATTAGTTTATTTATTCGACTGCTGTGTATTATATCCCTCGTAGCCCCTGCTTCAGCCAGGAGCGCTAGATTCGACGACCTTCCAGATGAGGCAATGAACGTTTCGACTTTGATCTAGTCTGTCCTTCGAGATCGTGACGTAGATCACTAAGATGAGACAGTGGAATGACACTTGCTGCTGTTGTACTAGTAGGAGTGCCAGTAAGACAATTCTTCAAAGTGCAACATAAGCGCAAGTACGCGTATACTGAACTGCGGGCAAGCTCGTCAGCTAAATAAAGTCCAATTGCATACGTTAAGATTTAAAGTCCACTTACAGGCCCATAAAGCTACACCTCCTGCATCCCAATGATCTCGACATCAGTCCATCTCTGCTCATTGATCTTTGCTGCCTTTCCTACTGTGATCCCACAATCTCGTAGTCCAAGCACTCTCAGATTACGCCATCGCTTCCACTCTATGCGATCGAAGGTCCCCTCGCCAGAAGATTCGGATAGCCATCCGTTGAACGACAGATCAAGGACCTCAATGAGCGGACATACGGGTGGAAGATGATGTATGTGAATGGGACGAGGGAGAGCAAGGAGAGCCACATGGGTAAGAGTTGGAGGCAGTGCAGAGGGCACCGATAAGTGTGTTCTCAGAAGAACAAGGCTGACGAGAGGAGGTGGTAGATCTGACGATGCCCTGTCCCAATCCTCGTCCTCTTTCTGAGCTAGGACATGCTCTTCATTCCGATCGAGACTTTCGATGTCCCATTCCTCCTCCTCTTCGGCTAGAGCAGATGGATTCACCCATTTTTTGCCTTGTGGCCTTCGTATGCGATCTAGCCTGAAGGATGCCTCAGGCCCGACTATAATCAGCTCCCCATCGACGTGTCCTACATCTGAACACAGCGCATGCAGTTTTGCCATTGGAAGCGGTAGGTGGATCGCGCACCACCGTATGAAGTCCCGGCGTAAATGAGGGGATATGAATGGGGCGCATTCAGCAAGGTCTTCTGGCGAGGGGCAGTATTTGAGCAACACTCGCATGCACAGATTGGACAACGACGGTATCGAACTGTCCGGTCTTGCGGAGGGTAGGGGAACATGGGAGAAAAATAACGAGAGCGCATTCCTGCGCCATTCAGATGTATCCCTCTCGTCGAGCCGGTCACGGTCGAACAGCGCACTCCAGCTCTTCGGTGGTGCAGGCCCTGGAACAGCACCATTGGGGTAAGCATACGTAGGCACACCCTCGATCAGAGTGATAGGTGGTCTATTTCGCGGTCGATGGCCAGGCTCGTCAGGAGCACGAAATGGTGCAGGTTGAACAGGTGCGATGTCGTTCCCGTTTGCCTCGCCGAAGATTTGCGAAAGCGGGAGGGTAGGCAGCTTATAGCCTAACTCGTTGGATATGCGTATCTTTGACTTGCTCACATTTTGCGAGTGGCGAAACTGCTCGCCTCTGTGTTACTGAGTCAGGGTTTAAGGTTATATCTCCAGCGAGAGACGTACCGGAGAGTGTGTAAGAGGGAATTGACTTGACGATCTGCTTTAGAGCTCGAATCCTCCTGTGGATCTGCCCGACTGCTGGAAGCTTGTGCTCGCGTCAATTTACCCCTCATGGTTAGCAATCTTCAATGCACAAGGTTTATGGCCCCTGCAAGAGTTGAGAGGCGAAAGCCAGAGACTTGAATGGCGATGTCATGGCGGTGAGAGACAAAGCTGACTCGCCGCGGCGGTTACTGACGCAAGCTCAGGCTCAGACGTACACCGTCCGGCACCGTCGCAGTAACGACAAAACTTGCATCTTCACAATCACGCATTTCCGCTCAAACAAGGGCAAATTAATCACAGCGAAAACGTCATGGCATGCACAGCAGATTTGTTTTGTCACATAGGGCATACAAGGGAAGAAGAACTAGAATATGAAAGAGGGAATGATGCATGCCAAGCAAACCCCGCGACGTATGACCTATCCGACGGACATCCGCAAAGTCGTAGAGCGACGCGGACGAGACCCCACCACCGAGTAATACAAAGATACAACTTAGTTCACCTGTCTGATGAGCTTGTTGATATTGGTTTCTCGGTTGCCGAAGTCACCACCCTGGACATAGTGCTTGAACTTGCGTGTTCTCCAGCCGCCAGTGGGGTTGGAGAGCTTGAAGGGCCAGAGGAAGTTGGCAGCCTACAATACCTGTGAGACATGGAAGTTCATCATAATGCACGCAGATACACACCTGCTTGAAGTTAGGGCCAACGGTGAAGATCTCGTGGACGAGATCCTCGACGGAGAGGATGTCGTACTTGCCGAGTGCCTCCTCGATGACCTGGTTGTTGGAGAGGGGAACACGCTGCTTGTTGACCTTGCCGTAGCCGCGCTTGTAGATAAGTTCACGGACGGACTTCAGGTTGGGCTCGCTAATCCGATGTCAGATTTTCGGTTGCGATACACATTGAGTGGAATACATACCCGTAGGTAACGTAGGGCTCAACGAGACGGAGCATCTGCTCGGTGGCCTTGGTCACCTTGACGAAGACACCGTTGTTGATCTGGAGCAGACGGAGGAGCTGCAAGATCTTGCGGGGCTTGGGAGCAATCTCGTTAATACTAAATGAAGTTTAGTAAGTCTTCCTTTCCACAAATGCAAAGCGCGTACTCACCCACGGATACGGATAACGAAGTAAACCTTGGGCTGTGCGGGGACGTAGAAGTCACCAGCAGCACGGGCAGCCCGCTTCAGGCGGATCTCCTCCTTCTCCTGCTCCAAGTACTCCTTCACATACTTCTCAGCCCTCTTGAAGACAACCACACGCTTGGCCCTGGAAGCCTGAGAGAGAAGAGGATGTTAGTTTCCGCTTCTAAGATCAATTATTAACCATGAAGAAGTTAAACTAAGAATGAAAAGCTCAGTCCCGAAAGATGGTATGTTTCAGGCAGCATTGATGAAACGAGAGTCCAGCTAGCCATGAAAGGGGTTGTTATGCATCACAGCAAACTACAATTCTACTCGAAAGAGTTAAGCGCATAGACATCGTGTACTCACCTTACGGGCAGCCGCAGCCTTGGCCAATCGCTCCTCCCGAGCCTTTTCGTTTTGCTTCCTCTTCTTGAGGAGAGTCTCCGGGACTTCGATGTCCTAAATGATCCAAGTATAAGATAACCAGATGCACGGTCAAAACTTCGCCATGGAGGATGTGTAGGGGCAAAGAGCACTAACCGCGACCGTCGGGACACTACAACGAGCAAGTAATCATCAGCATCGTCACGGCAGCAGCATTTCGGATGGACTACGCACGTTGTTGAGGGGGCCATTAGGGGATCTTGAGGGACGACGTACTTTTGCCTGTGGTCGGCGAGTCTGAGCGTGTGCCGACGGTGGCTTGACGACCTATGCAGTTGTAGCTGATATATTCCCACGCCTTCCAAATCCGGAATCAACAAAAGATTTTGGGCGTTCAATGAAAGCACCGCCGTCCATATACGGCAGGCGTCAAAGTTACTACAATATACTACAGGGGTATACGAATCCAGGCACCTCCGCATACACATCTCGTCGACCACAATGTTTCCCAAGGCTTCCAGCGGAAGGATACATGGGTAGCGGCACCTCTGTTGAATATTGTCTCGCTCTTGCCTCCACATCTCACACAGACAACGTTAACCCCTCCGGGTCGTCGAAGGAGCATGCCCTTCGAGACAACATCCGCGTTAGGATCCCATGGTTTCGTCTCGGCAGGAGGGGGGTCCAGATTCAAGTTCAGATCCGCAGGCTTGAAGAATAACCTCGGTCTGTTGATGACGGGCGACGCGAGTATCTTGTCAATGACCTGGCGGGTGAACGGCCTCAGAGCGGGTGTAATTGAGATGGACACCAATGCTCTGCGTAGTTCGTCGGCTACATATCATACCGTTTATCATCAGCATCAAATCCAGAATCAATGCTTTGTACATACAAGGAGTTTGGCCGGCACTTTTCTCAAACTCTTCCAGGAGAGGCAACAGCCCGTTCAAAATAACACCTGACGAATCGATGACATCCACCAATGCCTCCTTCGACAACAGGGCGTTCTCGGTTTTTGGATTTGCCTGATTGACTTGCTCTTGAAACCTTTTCACATGAGAAATAGCCGTCGTAAGATTCTTTAGGGCGTATGGATGCACGAGGTGCAACAATACAGCAGCTGGTCAACAGTCAACACATTTTCTCTCTCACAACACCGGTGCTCTACTCACCATCCGCGTAAGAGAGAGGGTCAGTGTCCCCAGTCTTTAATTGATGCGGTTTGGGAGTTGGGTTGCCCTCCGCAACGAATATGCACTGCTTGAATATACGTTCGAGCAAAGCAATCAGCCAGCTTGTCTGACCGATTAATTGCCAAATCGCATCTAGGAAAACCTTTATTTAGCTCGGCATAAATTACGAACCATACGATGCCATACCAAGGTCATATCCGGAATCGCTCTCTTTGCAGTCCTCGAAAGCCGCGTTAAGAGCTACGACAGAGCATATATCATGAGCCGTCTTCCAATGCTCCGTCAGCGCATCTTTCTCCGTCTCATCAGTGCTAGCCTTAGCCCTGGTCCTATACCGTAAGACATCATATTAGCCCCGACATAATACTCACGGAGACGAATGGTCGCTTACAGATAAATCTCAGTCGCCACACCCAAGATCTCGACAATCCAGAGCTCGCTCAATCCCACTGGATGAGCTTCCAACACAGAAGCAGCGCCCAGTAGTGTATTCGTCACTGTTTCCAATGACACCGATTTATTCGTCAACGCATGGATAACGTCCGACGGAGACTTTCTTGTGCATATAGCTTGTGCAAGGGTCCGCGAGAGGTATGAGCGCAGTGAGGGATTCTGTGAGGGTGGGGGCTGTCGGTGGGGAAGGGAGTGTATAGAAATTCGATAGCCAGAGGCGTTCGAGGAAGGTGAAGTACTACACAGGAGAGCGGAGTTGGGGGAGACCACGACGCCGGTAGGTACTGTGGCAGGCTGTCTTCGATAGGGCACCAGAGAACAAGGAACTATTGTACGTACTATCGCGTCCAATTCCGTCAGGCGATGAAACTATCTGAGAGTGGCCCCAGCGACCGTCGTTACTCAAATCCGGACTTTATGAAAATGAGTCACAGTACGTCCAACGAAAGTACGTAAACAGTACTGGAGGGACTCACAGTTGAAGCACAGAGATACTCCCAATCGGGATCTCGCTCTTCTTCGTCCGTCTAGGAGTATTTCCAACAGTGTCCAAGAATCCCGCCAACACCGTGCCTCTCGTAGGTCCAGGTTCTAGGAATGCAAGTGCGCCTTGGTCGAACGTCCGGGTCTTCTCATGCCGTACAATCTACTGGCGCACAGTCATGAGTAGTGCATACAGCCTGAGTGGTGTCAGGGACGGACCCATTGGTTGTCCAGCGTCCTACCTGGAGCCGGCTGAGAGATCCCCACTGCATACAGAGTGATCTCCGACTTGGGCAACGCAGAATCTGTATATTATCCATTAGCGTTGGATCGAGTGGGCGGCGTGATCATAAACTCACAGTCCTCAAAATCCATGAACGTTGTCATAAGATACAGAGCGCCTTTGTCGTTGCTACCCTCCCTCTCCTTGCCAGGCCGTCTAGGATCTCTAGATATCGTCGGAGAGGCCACGGCAGTCTCTGGTGGCACAGGCAGAAACTTCATATCTACGAGTTGAGATCCAGGCTTGAAGATCGGCAGTATTGGTCTTCCGCCCAACGCTTGGGTATATCAGCATTCACGTAGTCATCGAAGGGGTCAAAACACACATACAAATTATGGATCCGTTGAAGTCAAATTGGACGACAGTAAGATCGATAGTGGCGTCTTCGCCCCACTGTTCCCAGTCGGCGGAAGCGTCGTTTACGCTATCCGAAGGAGATCCAGTACCTGAAGTACCTGGGTGCCCTATCCCAAGGTTCAAGTCGATATCCATGGCATCGAAACCAGCGTCATGATCAAGACCAGGTACGTGGTAAGGGGGTAGGTACTTTGAGCGCATGGCGATGACGAAATGCGGTTCTGCCCTTCGAATCAGCGACGCATAAGGATATTCAGTACAATTGGGTTTATGCGTACCGTTGTAACTGAACCCAATAGCAGCATGCACACAAACGCGTCGTCCTCCGTTACCCGCTGGAGGAACATCTTCGGGATTCATATCGCTGTTCTTCTCTGCTTCGTTCGCTTGTGGTTGAGGGTGCTCCGGCTGGCCTGGTTTAGGCGGAGGAGATCCCCCTTGTTGAGCCATTCCGAACTGGAGCAACGGCATTCGTACTATCTTCATGGATGAATATATTGGCGTCAGAACGCACACGTGTAGGAAGTGTGTTTCAGTGACTAGAAGGAGGGTAGGATTGTTCATTGGTATGGTGGGCCCTTTCGGTGGGAGACGATATGGTGCGCCGGATTCGCCTACAACCCACTGCATCTGTGTGAGCGTACGAGGTCCCGCAGTGATGTCTCAAATCAACTCACCGGCCTTTGAGCGAACATCCACTCAGCACATACAACCCCTGCTCCTTTTGCGAAGTTCCACCACTCACTCGGCGTCCAACTATCAATCTGGTACCCCTTGCGATATATACATCCTACACCAGGTCCTTCCCTTGATGGCGTAAACGCGAATAGCCAGTCATCTTCTGGGCTGACGCGTATCACCGTGGGAGGTTCGAACGAGACAGGAGAGCTTGCGATAGGCGGAGGTAGAGGTAGGAAGAAGTGGCGATTTGAGGGGAAGTGTCTGGCAACGACTACAGGTTGAGACGGGTGCGCCGTATATATAACTGAGGAGCCGGACCAAACGAGAGGTCTGTTGGTAACTGTTCGAGCTATTGTGGCGCAATGAGTCGAGAGGAGTTGTAACGCACCTACGAGGCCCGTCCACTAGAGGATATAGCTCCCACCATCCTAGTTGCCAGTGAGCATCCTCTCTTGCTTTCCCTTTCGAAGGTGATGGATGCATGAGCGTGTTGGACGCGTACAAACGCGTGAGTTGCAGGTGGTTTACTATTCGCTAGTGACCGATGCCGCTGTTTGTGTCGTCTAGTAAACGGGTACACGAATGAGTGGAGTACATGCCACACAATAACGAACAGAACTTACAACAAATAGTGTTACTCAACGCACATGCGAGGTTTGCAGTCACTGGAAATGTAGTTGAGGTCGCTGTAATAGTAAGTACAGCAACTTGAATGACGGCGGGGGTGATCGAGATCCCGGAATTTACGCCTGTCCCTGAGGCGCTGGGCTGTTCACTTCACCTTCACTCTCTCCATGCATGAGCAAAAGACACAACAATGTCAAAGTTGTCAAAGAATAACATGAATAACAACTGATACAAATACAATGATGATGCAAGGTATTAAGCCCTCGATGCGGGGGCAACAATGTATGTACGCGGACGATGCAAAATAATTAAATGGACCGAGTCTCAGGTCGGTCTTCCGGTCATAGCAGTAACACGAATCCAGCTAACTTCATGCAGCGTGAGTCTCTATAGGCCAGCTCAACTCCTTCTCTAGGCATGAACGTCGCCGACTATTTGGACAGAGTCGGTGGTCTCTGCGCGAGAGATTTTGCCGCGAGAGTTCTCCTCAGCCAACGCGTCCTCTTCCTCGTGCTCCGGGATGGGATCGATCGAAAGAGCCTTCTCACCAGTGGGAGTGACCACGACTCGCTCTGTAGAGCTGTTGACGACTGGCTCGACTGGCTCGACTAGGTCTGCGACTGCCTTCTGGGCCTCCTGGACAGGGCCAGGGAGGTTGAAGGGCTCCGGGCTAAATGAAGACTTGAGGCCAGTAGGTGCCTCTTTCGCCTCGACATGCGAGTTTTCGCTGGCAGTCTCGCCGTTAATGCCTCGAGTCGCTCTGCACAACGATGGATCAGCAACTGAGACATCACAATGCACTACTTGACGTACTTGATCCTTTCGGCGTCGCGCAACGCGACTTCCCTCAACAAAACCTCCTTCTCGGCGGCAGAGAGGCCGGAGACGTTGACGCTCTTTCTCCTCGTAGCAGCCGACTTGGGAGCAGTTTTGACACCCTCGTCGCTGCTGCTTCGTTTGATAGTGGTCGGCTCGTTGGAGCCACGGCGGACCTTTGGCTTGATGGAGAGGTCGGCAGACCCCCTCCTGCTGTGCGTGGGCGAAGATTCGTTCGAACCGCGACGCCACTTCGAATCGCTCGAAGATGACATCCTGCGGGGCTTCGCAGTCTCTATCTCCGCCTTCACCTCCGTCGTCTTGGCCACGAGTGCCTGCGCCTCCGCGGCAACCGACCCAGGGGGCGGGCGGAAGCCCAGTGCGCGGTGCTCATGCGACATCAGCTTGCGGGCATCCGCTGATAAGCGAGCGTCACTAAGAGGCTCTACAAAGAAGTTTCCACGACTGGAGCTCACCTTCGCTGAGGGTGGTGAGATCAACGTCGGGCGTGGTACCGTCATCAAGCACCGCAGCTGCCTTGTCAACGGTGGAGCTGGTGGGGCTTTCTGAGCCAGAAGACTGATTGCGCTCCGCTCTGCCAGCGAATTATGTGAGTACACGACATTAAAGTTGGAAATAGCGTTTTCCGGGCACCACTTACAGAATGCGCTGCGCATCTATCTTTGCAGCCTCCTTCAACTTCTCAGAGTCCAATTGGACGCCTGGCACCTCCGGGTGCTTTGCTGCTGCGGCCTGCGCTTCTGCAGCGAACGAACCTTGGGGTGGGCGGAAACCGAGAACTTTGTGTTCAATGGACATGATCTTCTTTGCTTCCGCTGTATCAAGGGTCAGTTAGCGTAAGTAACCGCGTACGACATAAGGGAATTTGTATCTACCTTTGCCAATAATGTTCAAATCAATGCCAACGGCCTCAGCAAAGGCTGCACCGGCTGACAGTCTCCTAACGGTGGTACCATTGCCAGTGGGTTGCAAGATCACGCCCGACGGCTTGAAGGGCTCGGCGAGGGGGTTGATAGTGGGTTGGTCCATGCGACGGAAGTGGTCCCCTGGGCCAAATGGCATGCGAGATACGGCGACGGACATGTTGTCAGATTCGCGGGACTTGGGTCAGTGGTCGAGTCTAGTGGTATAATGGGTGGGTGGGAGGAGGACTGAAGACAAGTTGGGGGCAGCCATGGCGTGCTGAGGCGCGAACTTATACGTGCGGGGGAGCCGTTGGAGACCGGATAGCGCTTCGCTTGTTCGAGGGTGACAAGCAGTGACAAGCCTCCACTTGGATGGAGTGTTTGTGCGTCAGAGTGTACTGCTTACAGGCGCTAGTATCACCCGCCATCAAATTGTATCGCTGCCTAGTTTGTGGGGTAGCAGGACAACGCCGAACGCCACAAAGGTGGGCGCTGCCCTTTTGGGATCACCTGTTTGTCTGATCTGCGGCCACATCTGCTTTGTCCCAGTACCATTGTCAGCACCAATTAAATGTCCTCGAGAACAATCACAATTGGCAGGGACTGGCCAGGATTACAAAACATAAAGCATCTTATCGTCTTGTAAGTCCACCGATCTGGTCACTCCACTCCGTGTCAGCAAATCGTGAATCATGATTGTGCTTGCTCCTCTGCGGCGTATCGTAAGATAGCGGCGACTCATACTCTTCCGTCAAGCTCGGAGCGAATGTTCTCCCACGCCCAACCGAAACGAATCGCCTTGGTGTTTCGCCGCCGTTTCCAGGGATAACGTGGAACGAAGAGGGAAAACCCAACTGGGTCGGCCACTTTCTCAGCAAACCCGGCGTGAACTCCTCGTTGCTTGTTTACGATTATGCTGTTGGGGGGCATACCGTGAGCCAAATGCGATCTCAGGTGCTGGGGCAGTTCATGAAAATGTGCGAGGAACAAGGACCTTTGTGCACAAACGAGTCGCTTTTTGGTAGGACATAATGCTAATCGATCTTCCTTAAGTTCCTAATATTCCAGCTCATACGATGTGTAGTGACATGGATTGGTATCAACGATCTCGGGTACGCATCATTCAACAGTAAAAGCATGTGTGTCCTCACGATATCGTACGGATTGCATGTGCAGCGGTTTCTCAAATAAAGAACGCTCACTAGAGACACTGTTTGAGCTGCAAGAAGTCCTATATACTCAAGGAGGCGCACGAAACTTCCTATTCATAGACGTCCCACCAATCGACCGGTCCCCAGTCTTCGGTAAGTACGCCCTTCTCCTCGACAGGCAACATCACACTCCAATTGCAACTCTCACAATACACATACACAGCACCCTCACCAGAGCACTACCAAACATGGAACACCGCTCTCCATGACTCCATCTCCACATTCGCCGCAGCCCACCCAGACACCACCACCCTCCTCTTCTCCTCGTACGACCTCTTCACACGCATCCTAGACGAACCTGACAAGTACGGCTTCGATGGACGTACTGCGCACGTCGCTGGAGGGTGCTTCTGGTACGACCATCTGCACCCGACGTCCCAGGTGCATGACGCGATTGCCACTGAGGTGGCGCGTTTCCTGGCTTCGCAGACACCCTTCTCGGGCCCAAGTAGTACTGGCACTAATACTGATAGCGAGGGAGCTGTGAAGTGCGATATCGTGGTTTGACATGCATACAGAACGCGACATTGGGTGTCTCCACTTCTTCACACTTAGAGGAGTTCGGAGAACTGGGAAGAAGCAGGATAAGGTGGAATGGTTTAGTAGTCCACAGACTGCGGAGAAGTACCGGAGAGTCGTTTCGCATGCAGTAGAGTAGATATGCCCCAGTGGTGAATATTGCATTTCCGTCTAGAAGTACATACAACAAGGATGCATGAGAACCCAATAATATGCATATGTGGCGGTCGTGAAAGTCGTGAAAGGGGGAGTACAGATGTGGTGTAAGTGGTCATGATCCCAGGAATAGCCGGAGTGGAAAGAGAAATGAGGAGTGAATCCAGAAGTCGACGTAAACTGCGCAATGTAGTTGTGTCAAGATAAGCTATCGGGGTTTAGCATCCATGTAATGCGTGAGATTGAATGGCGGGGCTCGTGTCTATGATGGAGGCCAGGTCAGACAGATGGAAGATGACACAGAGGAAAATAGACATACCTCGCCTTCCTTGTCGGGAGATTTCTTCCCTGGGACCGAATCCGTCATCATCGCATTCGAAGACTCGACACCCTGCGAACTAGAAGCGAGACTCGCTATGAACTGCTGGACGCCAGGAGGCCACTTGGCAGTTGGCGGCAAAGTCACGTCGTTGACGTTCAGCCAGTCCCACACGACGGACGTATGTCGAACGCCCAGCTCAATCTTCGACACGGCAAGTTCCCCGGTATGATCTGCGTTGAGATTGACATCACGTTCAATACGCGTCTGGAAGTCAGCTGCTTGCAAAAGTGAACGGACGTAGATCGCTTAGACTTACGGAGAATGGCGCCCTCGATTTGGTCTGCCATTTCTTCACGGCGGGCTTGGTCAAGGTACGCTGCCAAAGGGCTCTCTTCGGGCACCGTGTACGCGAGCAGAGCGCTGACATTACCCAGCTCCTTGAGATAGAGCGCGCGGTCTTCAGGCTTGGGCAAGCAGCCAGCATCGGAATACAGCTTCTGAGCTTTGTGCAGCAGCACTTGTTGCTGTTCGTTCGGCTCTGAGTCTTCGCGTGCGTGGCTTAACTGAATGGGCTTGGAGAGAGTGTGGGAACGTGAAGGGGAGGGAGGCGCGGAGGAACCTGGTGGGTAGTAAGGGAGTGGGATCGTGCGTGCGGCCTCTATGAAGCCCAGGATGTGGAGGTCCAGGAGGAGATGAGTCGGGTGTATTGAGCGAGAAGCGATGTAGGTGAAGGTATCGGATGGGGTGGATGAAGTGCTGTGCATGGGATGGTCTTGTGCGAGGACGGCGGGGAAGTAAGTGTTGAGGAGTGCGATGGCCTCATCTACGTTACCGGACAGTATCTGTACTCTTATTTCTACATATACCACGGACTTCAGAAACACAAATATCGAATGACAAGAGCCACGTACCTTTGCGAAGCTGGGCAAGCCTCAGCCTATCCTCCGACACCAGGTCAATTGGAGACTCAGTCAAACCATCGTCTACCTCCATAGAGTCGTCTTCGCCAATATCAATATCGGTACGCTGCGGTACAGAGTCCCTCATAAATGCCCGCGCCGTAGTTGTGTACGAGCCATGGCAGAGGTAATCGAACACCAACGCACGCTATAACAGATAGCTAGTTCAGAGACTGTCTGTGAGGGCCAGCGAGTGCTATGCGGCGCACCAGATCGTCTGGGGTAGGTGAGAAGTACCGTTTACTCTCCACTGTCGGTTTCTCCTTGCTCTGTGGGATCCATCTGAGCATTCTGAAGTCTGAACTCGGAAGCTAGATTTGTGGAAGTTGGTGGTCGAGCGGCAAGTCTGAGCCCTGTACAGGGTCGATCACGCAGGCACGGTGCGTCACACCGGAATAGGCCTGCACGCGACTTGCATTTGGCCATTCATCACTACAAATTGGTCAGGCCTCCGAGACGGATGGTTGCCTCTGGAAGTCTATAAACCTCCCAAGAGCCCCAGGAAACGCGTGTTGACACCCCGAAGTTGCTCGTGTCTGCCATGTACAACTATCTGCTTTCGGCGTTTTCTGCTGCTGTGGCTGCTACGGGAGACGAAGACGAAACTCCCCTGCCGCCAGGAGCACCTCCCACGAGTGCGTTACGTTGAACGTTCACAGAAGCTATTTGCTGACAGAGGACGATTGTGTAGTCAAATACGATGGACCGTGGTTTACGACGCAGCTCACGATTTCAGCCACCGTTGGTGTGATCTCATTTCTCATCTTCTCGTACTGCAGAACACGATACCCTTTGCTGTTTGCGCCCCGTACGAAACTCAAGGGTACGTCTCCTCGGTGTATGTGGTGCAGTAACGATTCTGACATGCGCTACTGTCTAGCGTTCTCGCCTCACGAAGCCCACGCTCATAACGCCTTCTTCGGATGGATCCTACCGACGATACGAGTGTCGGAGTATGCAGTCTTGCAGATTGTAGGCTTGGATGCCGCCGTAGTATGTCCCAATGGTTATTATACGGTCGTGCGTTTCTAACATATATTGCAGCTACTCAACTTCTTCAAGATGTCATTCCAACTATTCTCCGTGTGCTCGATATTTGCCATAATAGCCCTCATGCCTATCAACCTAAAGGTAGTCTCCCTCTCATCCACCACAACCTATCCTGACATATTGCATATTGCACAGAACAACATAGACATCGGAGACGGACGCGAAGACGGCGAAACCCCCAGCGACAACTTCACCGCGACATCCGTCCCTTCCACACCCGGAGACCCACCCCTCCCCCGAGACTGGCTCGACCTGATCAACGACGCCAACTCCTACCTCTCCGTGCACCTGCTCTTCACCTACCTCTTTACGGGCCTTACGCTCTACTTCATCCACCGCAACTACCAGAAATTCGTCAAAGCGCGCCAACTCTTCTCCCTCGAGCTCGTACACTCCATAGCCGCACGCACCGTCATGGTCACGCAGCTCCCGAAGCACCTCCAGTCCGAACGCGCGCTGGCCGACTACTTCGAGGCGATGAGTCTCAGCGTGGAGAGCGTGAGCGTGTGTAGGGAGGTGCATGCGCTGAAGACGCTCCTGGATAAACGCACGCGAGCTCTCCTGAGGCTCGAGAGCGCGTGGGTGCAGTACCTGGGTAACCCCAGTCGTGCGGCTCCTGCTGACTCGGTCACGACGGACCTCATCAACCTCGACGACGGTACGATAGAGGAGCAGCGCGGGCGGTTGGTGGTGCCGAATCGGAAACGACCGACTATACGGCTTGGATGGTTCAGACGGAAGGTGGACGCGTTGGAGTACCTTGAGGAGGAGTTTAGGAAGGCGGATGAGGAGGTGAAGAAGAAGAGGCAGACGGGGAAGTTTAAGGCGACGCACGTTGCGTTCGTGACATTCGAGAAGATGTCCAGCGCAGTGAGTACTTTCTACATGTTATATACCGCAACCTTAATAACTCGCTCCAATAGCAAATCGCAGTCCAAACAGTCCACGCCTCCGTCCCCGCCCAATGCAAAACCTACCAAGCCCCCGAACCACGGGACATCGTCTGGTCCAACATGGGCATCGGCCCACGCGGCTCTCTCACGCGCGAAGCAATCGTCCTCGGCGCCATGATCCTCCTGTTCTCCTTCTGGGTTCTACCGGTGTCGGTGCTGGCGGGGTTGCTCAGTTATAAGGAGATCAAGAAGACGT
The DNA here is from genome assembly GCA_037039805.1 of Irpex sp. M6601. NCBI lineage: Eukaryota > Fungi > Basidiomycota > Agaricomycetes > Polyporales > Irpicaceae > Irpex > Irpex sp. M6601. Next base: position 30,885 of record JAXQGN010000145.1, on the reverse strand, counting down.
GGCCTGCGCTTGCGAGACTCATTGAGGCGAACCCGCAGATTGGAGCGATTGTGCAGAATTCGTTGCCTTCGATTGCGATTATTTCGTTGAATGCTTGTTTGCCGTTTTTGCTTGAAGGTGGGCGACTCTTACTTAATTTCCTATCTGACTTCACTTACGAATGGATGGATTGTAGCTCTCACGTACCTCCAAGGCTACCGAGCCCGCAGCTGGATCGAGTACTCTCTCCTAAAGAAGTACGTCACAGTGCCTCCTACCCTAGTGCCTTCCACGACTCTCACTAACACCCTCCGAACAGATACTTCCTCTACCTCCTAGTAAACGTCGTCTTCATCTTCCTCTTCGCCAGCACATACTGGCAGCTCGTGCGCGATCTGGCCAACTCCCCCGCTAAGATTCCCGAGAAATTGGCTGCTGCTTTGCAGCAGGGTAACGCCAGGTACGTTTATACATACTTATATTTGTTGTGATGCGATGCGAGCGGAGGGGCTGACGTGGTTTAAAGGCATTTCTTCGTCTCTTACATTATACTGCAAGGTAAACTCTTTTCTCTGTCTCACTCACGAGTTTAGAGCTGAAGACGTATAGGTATCGGCCTCATGCCTCTACAACTACTCAACCTCGGCGTGATAATCCCACGGATGTTCTACCGCATGTTCATCACCCGCACACCCCGAGGTTCGTCCCTAACCTACCCCTCTACACACCATCGGCTCTAATGCATGAATTAGATTTCGCCGAGCTCAACGCCCCTCCGATGATAAACTACGGCGTCGTATATCCCCAGGCTATCTTGATATTCACCATGACGCTCCTGTACAGCATCATCCAGCCTCTTATACTCATCTTTGGTGCTGTGTACTTTGGCGTTGGCTATGTCGTGTACAAATACAAACTTCTCTTCGGTAAGCGTGATTACTCTTCTCTGCTTAGTCGCACTCATCTCACAACCTCCCACCCACCCAGTCTTCTACAAACCCTACGAATCCCAAGGTCAAGCCTGGCCCCTAACCTTCACCCGCCTAATCCTCGGCGTCCTCCTCCACCTAATCTTCATGTCCGGCATCTTCATCCTCCGCAAATCTTTCGTCCTCTCCACCCTGCTCGTCCCGCTCCTGGCCGGCGTGCTGCTGTGGGCGTGGTACGTGGACAAGAAGTTTAAGCCGCTGAGTCGGTATGTTAGTTTGAGTTCGGTGTTTGAGGTGCAGAGGGGAGAGGATACGGTGGATGTGGCGAGGTTGAGGAGTGGGCATCCTGTTACTTGGTCGCAGAGGTGAGTGTGTGCATGCCGTTGATAGGAGGTTGAGGGTGTGGCTGATGTGTGGGCGAAAGCTATTTGAACCATAGGAGGTATGCGCAGAATGATGAGACGTTGTACGTCGCTCCGGAAGATGAGCGTACGGACTATGTGAGTAATATTCCTACATTGCTCCCATCTCCATCTGATTCGCCTGTAGTCTCAACCCCCCATGGCAAACTGGTATACTGGCGTTCTCAAGTAAGTTTCGTTTGCGACTCTAATAGCCTGTCTATCTCACATCGCTCCAGCACGGGCAAACGACGATACGGCCACCCAGCACTAAACGGCGTCTTACCCCAGCCCTGGCTCCCACTCAAGAAAGGCCAAAGCATCCAAAACGGCCCTCCCTCCGCACCGCTCACGTCCGAAGTCGACTCAACACCAGCAGTAGTCCTAACCCTCCGCAAACGCTACAGCGTCTCCACCCGTCCCAAACCCACCGACCAACAAGACTCCACCCCCGGTACACAACCTCCGCAACCTAGCACAGAAAACCCAGACAACCCATGGCAAGACGCCGTCTCCCCAACAGCGGAAAGACATCGAACGAACCACCTGCACCACCGACTGAGCTTCGACCATGCGTCGGGTGTAATTATGTTGCCCGATGACGGGGATTGGCTGGAGGAGGAGAGTGATTCGGATGAGGATTATGGGGTTGTTGGGACGCGCACACGGACGAACTCTACGGTGCCTGATAGTACTAGTGCTGCTGGTGGAGGTAGGGCTGCGGAGTCTGGAGAGGAGGGAGAGGCGGTTCAGTCGCCTACGAGTGCGAGTGGGTCGAAGCGGTATGCGACGTATTATCATCATCCGGAGAGGCGGAAACGGCCAGAGTCGCGGCAGTAGTTGCGTTGGAGTCGTACACTTGGCTCTTTTAGTTTCTATATCTTTAGTAATTTTCTGGGTGTATGGATTTGTTTTTCTTTGAATACATGCTTTGGGCTTGTAGTCGCGTAGAAAATTAATGAGTACGCGTTACATTGTGACCGTGACATGCGCGACACAATACGCGTCGCGTCACAGGCGGCATCGCGTATTTCTGTTCTGCTCTCTCCACGACCCAGCGCGTTCTCCCCACAACACACAAAAGTAGGCCATCCGGTTTGCCCAACACACACCCATGAGTCAATGTACGTCCTCGCAAAACGCCTATAACCACTCTTTATTGAAGATAATGCAGATGACAGCCCCTATTATGGTGGTGGCGGCGGGTATATGCCCTCGCCAGGTGGAAGCCAAGGCGGGAGTCCTGGAGGGGCTATGAAGGTGCTCTTCCTCCTTCTACAATCCTCACCTCCTACTGAAAACCTCTACTGTTTACTAGCGTTCCGGCATCCAACAATCCCTGCGCCCGACGACAATAAAGCAACTGCGAGAAGCTACGCAGGCTCACGCCGACGCGGACTGGCACATCGACGACACGGAGATCGGTCCAGTACGTGTATATGCTGCTGAGAGGATGTGATATGGATATGTGCTGAGTTGAGGTGATAGGTCACTGTGGTTGCGCAAGTCATCAAGATTAACCCGCAGGCTACGAACATCACGTATGACCTCGATGACGGAACGGGCCAGATCCAGGCGCGGCACTGGGTGGACCCTTCACAGTCCGGCGAGGATGACGATATCAAGTACGCTTTGTCTCTCTTCTAATCCAAATACATTCTGACCTTTACTCTCAGGGAACAAGCATACATCCGCATAGTCGGCAACCTCAAATCCTTCGGGAACAACAGATTCATAAACGCAATCCACATCCGCCCCGTCAAAGACCACCACGAACAGTACTTCCACATCCTCGACGCCTGCACCGTCACCCTCATCGTCCAACGCGGCCCCGTACGTCCCTTCCCTCCTCCTCCTCCCCCTCTCCCTCCCTCTTTCCCTCCCTCCCTTCCTAACTAACCCCCTCTCTCTAGCCCCCCCGCCCCGGCGAAGAACTCAAACCCCGCCTCCCCACCACCAACGGCAACGCATACACCGCCCAAAACACCGGAGCGGGCGTGCAACACGACGCATACGCGCACCTCCCGCCGACACAGCGCAAGATCGTCAACTTTATCTTGGCGCAGGCGAACCATACTGAGGGGGTGCATATTGCTGCTATTGCGAGGGCTGTGGGGGGTGATGCTGTTGCTATTAGGTGCGTCTTTCTTTTCTTCTTCTATTCTTCTTTCGTCTTTTTGGGTGTTTGTTCTTTCGTTGTTGGGAGGGCGAGCGCGAATTGAATGTGATGTGATGGCTAACGAAAATATCTACAGTAACGCTTTGGACGCGCTGATGGACGACGGACATGTGTATACGACTTCTGACGAGAGTCACTACGACGTCTCGATCTAAGTTCAATTTTTTTTCCTGTTTGCTATCGGTGTCGCTTTGAAGTTTGTGTACAATACATGCGCGTGTTTGAATAATTCCCCTGCTTTACTGCTAGATCTGAATCGTCCGTGGCACGTTATAAACATGAGCCTTTGCAGCAAGGACAACATCGAATTCGCCAAGTAGTCCAAGTATCAGTACGAGAGTACTCTAAGATGAGAACCAGACGCGACAGGATATCGTCGCGACAAGCAGCTTTTCAACATTAGGCTACTGCACTGTAAGTCTCTTCATCACCACCACCAACGCAGCCCCCAGTTCTGCATTTTCTTCGCAGCCTGATAATATAAACTATCCCGCGTGTTCATCGTCATCTTTTCATCACCTCCACCAACGCCGCCATGGGCACCCCATTCTGCATTTTCTTCGCAGCCTTCTCGTCATAACAGAAATGCGTACGATCGCCGGCAGTTCGAGTTCATCGTCATCTTTGCATCACCTCCGTCAACGCCGCTATGGGCACCCGTTCTGCATTTTCTTCGCAGCCTTATAATCGTCATGTCCATCTCTTGTCTAACTTCTGGAGCTTTGTAACTCGAGAGGTTGGGGAAGCAGTCGAGAGTGACTGTAACGTCCCGTTGAGCCTCGAGTCGACGTCTAGACTGGCATCCAAGTCTGGATTAGCTCTGAGGAGATATAGATGAGAGGGATAGGTGCTCACCGACTAAGGAAGGCCAACTTGTGTGATCATGACCAACGGAGGAAGGGCCACAGCCAGCGAGTCGGGGTGTGTGGAGGGCTTTCAACTACCAACGTATGCCATGAGGAGTGGTCGAGGGTCAAGAGGGTGAGCTGCTGCCAGTGGATGTTGGCAGGTTGCAGGCTAGATCACGGTGTGGAGAGCGCCGCGGAAGACGATGAGCAACAGGGGGAGGCGACGACGACGAGGGGAGAATGCCAGAGAGACATATGCCAGAGTAGAGAGACTGTAGGCAACACAGACATTGAATCCAAGCCCAAGAAGAGGCAGTCGACAGGAGCGAAGGTGGTGGAAGAGAGGAAAGAGCGATGAGGGGTGACTTGCGACGACGGGGGGAAGGGGGAAGAGCTTTATAGAATTCCAACCATCACACGGCTGACATAAGATCTAAAGAAGCCAAACAGACTATCAGCCACTGTCAGCCATGTTCGATCGCGACGCCGCGACGCGTTGTTTGGCGTCGGTCCAGGCTGGACATGTTGAAGTGCGAAATCAGCCGAAGGTCAGCCCAGTCGCACGGAGTCTCTTCTTGCGCACGTACCAGTTACTATTGTGACTTTTGTTCGAGGTGCTGCTCCAAGGACTGCACTCTCGAAGTAGCTGGCAGCGCAGAACGTCTCAGGACGGGAGCACCGCTATTGTGGCTATTGGGTACCTAAGCCTAACCACAATGTCATCGTACATCGTCTCCTGAAGACATGTTCAAGAAAGCAGACGTAGTTCGTGAGTGCTGAAGCGCCGAAGTGTCGAAGGATGTGAACATCCGATAGAATTCACCCAAGAAGAGAGTCCAAGTACGAACACAAGATGAGAACCGCCAGCAGCAGCACAGAGCAGCACAGACAGAAGCGATCCCAGCCAGTTTCTCGATATCGATAAACTAGTTCTCTTTCGCATCATCACCAACGCAGCCCCCAGTTCTGCATTTTCTTCGCAGCCTAGTGATGGAAATAATCCCAGCGAGTTCATCGACATCTTTTCATCACCTCCACCAACGCCGCTACGGGCACCCAGTTCTGCATTTTCTTCGCAGCCTTGTATCCTACAAATGCCCATAGTGAGCCGAGTGGTGGTTGGCCCTAGGAAGGCTGAGGTAGTCGTACTAGAGTAGATGCGTCTGAGGAGAGTGCCAGATAGCGAGAGAAGATGTTGCCGGGGAGGAGAGTCCAGCGAAGGTGTCTAGCATGAAGGTTGAGCGTAGTCGCCAGACGTGAAGGGAGGCACAGCTAGGCACAGCGCAGGAGAGCTCCTACTGACGGGCTGTCAGCCACCAGCGTGGATCGTCAACAAACGGAATTGCTCACCGAAAGACTCGACTGTATGACCTCCGAGTAACGATGGGTGCCGCGACCCCAAGCATCGCATGAGCGGTGGTGGATGACAGAGAGGGTATGTTACTGCTGGTTGCAGGCTACATCACAGCGTGGAGGGCGCCGCGAAAGACGATGAGCGACAAGGGAGCGACATCGACGACAAGAGGGGAGGGCCAGATAGGCATAGCGTAGAGCCAGCAGACTGTAGTAGGCGACACAGTCATTGACTTCGAGCCCTAGAGGAGGCAGTCAAGAGGAGGGAAGGTGGTGGAAGAGAGGAAAGAGAGATGAGGGTTGACTTGCGACGACGAGTGGGACTTTATAGAAATCCAACCACCACGGCTGACATAAGAGAAGCCTAAGCCAAACAAACCGTCAGCCCATGTTCGATCATAACGCGGCGGTCCAGTTCGAATGGAACGGGGCGGCTGACAGGAGTCAGTCCGGTCGTAGAGAGAGGCTCGAGTCTTCGCGCACGTACCAGTTGCTGTTTTGACCTTTCGTTGTACTTGGTGCTCAAACGTTTGGTGAAGGGAGAGAACGAGAGGAGGCGAAGATCTGATCCAATTCGTGGAAGAAGTCCAAGTACGAACACAACACAAGAACCGAACAGATCAGACGTCGACCGCTAGCCACAGGACAGAGCAACACAGATAGATGCCAGCCATTTTCTCGATGTTGATAAGCAAATTCTCTTCATCACCCCCGCCAACGCAGACCCCATTTCTGCAGTTTCTTCGCAGCCTTATAGTAGAAATGATCCATACGAGTTCATCGTCGTCTTTGCATCATCACCACCAACGCCGCTGTGGGCACCCGTTCTGCATTTTCTTCGCAGCCTATAAGTAACAGAAACCATCCCCGCGTGTTCATCGTCATCTTTGCATCACCTCCATCAACGCAGCCCCCGTTCTGCATTTTCTTCGCAGCCTTATATCCTACAAACGTTCAAAGCGAACCAAGTGGTGGCTAGCCCTCGGAAGGCTGAGGTGTGGATGCGACGGAGAAGCTGAGAGCCATAGAGGACGTCGCCGAAGACCCAAGAGGGAGTCTAGAGAAGGTGGCTAGCATGAAGGTCGTGCGTTGTCGCCAGACGTGAAGGGAGGCACAGCTAGGCACAGCGCAGGAGAGCTCCGAGGAAGAGCACGAGGCATGCCGCCTGCTAACAGGTTGTCAGCCACCAGCGTGAGTCGTAGAGAAACTGAATTACTCACCGAGAGACTCGACTGTATAACCTTTAAGCTACGATGGTATCCGCGACCCCAAGCATCGCATGAGGAGTGGTGAATGACAGAGAGTGTAGATTACTGCTGAATGTCAGCGGGTGCAGGCTAGGTCACGGCGTTGAGAGCGTCACGACAGACGACGAGCAACAGAGAGCCGACGGCCACGTTGAGAGACGAAGGCTAGAGAGCCATAGAGTAGAGCAAATAGACCAAAGGTGGCATAGAAGTTGACTCCGAGCACTAGTGGAGGCAGTCGAGAGAAGGGATGGTGGTGGAAGAGAGAAAAGAGCAGTGAGGGCTGACTTGCGACGGCGGAGGGACTTTATAGAAATCCAACCACCACCACGGCTGACATAAGACAAGTCAAACAACCTGTCAGCCAAGTTCGATCGCGATGCGACGTGTTGTTTGGCGTGGTTCGAAAATGAAAAGGGGGTGCGGCTGAGCAAGTGGAAGGAAGTGGGAAAGTCAGTTCGGTCGTAGAGAGCCTCAGTTCGCGCACACACCAGATGGCGTTTTGACCTTTCGTTGTTGTTTCAGAGGTACAGGTTCGAGGTCCACACGCTCGAAGTAGGAGCACAGAACGTCCCATGACGAGAACTTCGCACGTTCAAGACAATCGTGACCGCCGGGTGTCTAAAGTAACGATGTCAACGTATATCATCCCCTGAATGTAGGGAATGAGTACTGAGTACCGAGTATTGAGTGCTGGAGTGCCGAAGCGTCGAAGGAGAGACTCCCAGAGAACTTGAACGAGAAGAGACGTGAAAGATCCGATCGAATTCGCCACAGAAGTCCAAGTATAAACACAAAATGAGAACCGAACAGACCAGACCGCCAGCAACAGTACAGGGCAGCACAGACAGAGAGACGATGCCAGCCAGTTTCTCGATATCGACAAGTTGATTCTCTTCATCACCCCCGTCAACGCAGCCCCCAGTTCTGCATTTTCTTCGCAGCCTAGTAATAGTAGAGATCCCCGCATTTTCATCGTCGTCTTTTCATCGTCACCACCAACGCCGCTATGGGCACCCATATCTGCATTTTCTTCGCAGCCTTATCGTCATGTCCATCTCTTAACTTCTGAAGCTCGAGAAAGGTTGGGAAAGCAGTCGAGATTGACCGTAGCATCCCGCTAAGCATTCCAGGACGGAGGAGTCAATGTCCCGCCTAGCACCACCGACATCTGCGTGGAGGACGATCAGCCCCAAGGAGAGATGGAACGAAGGAGTAGGTACTACTCACTGATGCGTGAAGCCCAGCCTGCGTGACTAGCGAAGAAGGGGACACAGATCCACGGCCAGAGAGTCGGAGGGTGGGTAAGGCTTTCAGCTACCAGTGTATTCCATGAGAAGCGGTGGAGGGTAGAGAAGGTAGGCTGCTGGATGTTGGCAGGCTAGGTCACGGCATGGAGAGCGGCGCGAAAGACGATGAGCAACAAGGGGAGGGCATCGGCGACGAGGGGAGAAGGCCAGAGAGGCATAGGGTAGAGCATATAGACTATAGGTGTCACTGTTGCGACTTGCGAGCCCAAGAGGAGGCGGTCGAGAAGAGGAAGGTGGTGGAAGAGAGGAAAGAGCGGTGAAGGTTAGCTTGCGACGACGAGGGGGATTTTATAGAAATCCAACCACCACCACGGCTGACATAAGACGAGCCAAACAAACCGTTAGCCGTGTTCGATTGTGACGACGTGACGCGTTGTTTGGTGTCAGTGGTCCAGTTCGAATGAATCGGTGCGGCTGGACAAGTGCGAAGTCAGCTATTTAAGTTGTCAATCCAGCTCGCGCAACGCGCATGCACCCACCACTCACTATTTTGGCTTCTCTTTGTGATATGCAGCTGTGCAGCTTCAACGTTTCAATGTCAACGACTGTACTCTCGAAGTAGCCACCTTTAACGATTGGGGTGTGTACCTAAAGCAAAATGTCTCATGACGGGAGCTCCCCAAAGTTGATTGATGGTGACAGTTAGGTGCTTAAAATAACAACGTCAACGTCCTGAATGTTTACTTCAGAACATAGGGCATGAGTACTGCAGAGTGTTGAAGCTTTGAAGTGCTGACACGTTGAACGAGAGAGAACGAGAGGAGACGTTGAGACCCGATCGAATTCGCCAAAGAACTCCAAGTACGAACACAAGATGAGAACCGAACGGATCAGTCCGCCAGCGACGTCGACAAGATATTCCACAGACACCAGAGCAACACAGACAGAGACGATGCCCGCCAGTTTCTCGATATCGATAAGCTAATTCTCTTCATCACCCCCGTCAACGCAGCCCCCGTTCTGCATTTTCTTCGCAGCCTGGTAATAGTTGAAAGATCCCCGCATGTTCATCGTCATCTTTGCATCACCCCCGTCAACGCAGCCCCCATTCTGCATTTTCTTCGCAGCCTTATATCCTACAAATGTGCACGCGAGCCAAGTTGCGGAAGGCTGAGGTGGTCGTATCGAGTAGGGGCGTCGAAGACAGCCAGAGAGGAAGTCGCCAGATGTGGATGGAGCAGGAGAAATCCCAGGGAGAGCACTGGTACGAGACATAGCGCCTACTGATAGGACAGACTGTCAGCCACTAGTGTCAACCGCAAGCGAAATGGATTGCTCACCGAAAGACCCAGTCAACCGCATAAGAGATTCGAGTAGATAACCTCTGAGTAGCGACGAGAGACACGACCCCAAGTATCGCATATCAAGGGGTGAGTACCATGAGAGGTGATGGATGGTAGAGGGTAGACTGCTGCTGGACGTTGGAAGGTTGAAGCCGGATCACGGCGCGCAGGGCGTCGAGCAACAGAGGGCCGACGAGGGACGAAGGTACGTCGACGACGAGGAGGGACGGAGACTAGCGAGACATAGGTAGGGCAGATAGACTGCAGGCGACATAGCCACTGGCTTGCGAGCCTTAGAGGAGGGGGATGATGGTGGAAGAGAGGAAAGAGCGGTGAGGGTTGACTTGTGACGACGGGGGGATTTTATAGAAATCCAACCACCACAGCGGCTGACATAAGACGAGCCAAACAACTCGTCAGCCATGTTCGATCGCGGCGGCGCGTTGTTTGGCGTCGGTCCCAGGCTGGACACGTTGAAGTGCGAAATCAGCCAAGCAGCAGAGAGCCTCTCCTCACACCCACCAGATACTATTTTGACTCGTCTTCGAGGTGCAGCTTCAAGGAGTGCACTCTCGAACTTGCGGCACAGAACGGCTCATAACTCCGCAAAGTCCATTGTGGCGGTTGACCCTGGTAGGATACCTAAGGTAACAGCTTCAACGTATATCGTTCCTTTGGAGACATATTTTAGAACGTAGAGGTGTTGAGTGCTGAGGCTTTAGACGTCGAAGGAGAGAGAACAAGAGCAGGAAGACAGGAAGAAGATCCGATTGTATTCGCCGAAGAAGTCCATGTACAAGACGAGAACCGAGCGGATCAGTTTGCCAGCAACAGGATAGAGCAAGACAGACAGAAAGACGATTCCAGCCAGTTTTCCGACATTGGCAAGCTATTTCTCTTTCGCAACACCGCCAACGCAGCCCCCAGTTCTGCATTTTCTTCGCAGCCTAGGAATAGTAAAAATCCCCGCAAGTTCATCGTCAACTTTTCATCACCACCACCAACGCCGCTATGGACACCCATGTCTGCATTTTCTTCGCAGCCTTAGAAATGATCCCTACGAGTTCATCGTCATCTTTGCATCACCTCCATCAACGCAGCCCCCGTTCTGCATTTTCTTCGCAGCCTTAAGTATCATGTTCATCTCTTGACCAACTGCTGGAGCTGGGCGGGTTGACGTCTCAACTGGCACCACCAAAGTCTGCATGGAAAATGATCAGCTCTGAGGAGAGATAGATGAGAGACATGAGTGCTCACCGGCGTATGAAGGCCAACCTGCGTAAACAGCGAGTCGGAGGGTCTGCAGGGCGTTCGACTACTAGTGTATGCCATGAGGAGTGGTCGAGGGCCAAGAGGGTAGGCTATTTGCTGGACTTTGGGAGGTAGCAGTCACAGTGTGGAGGGCGCCACGACAAACGGTGAGCATCAGGGGGCCGACGGCTACGACGAGAGACGAAGACTAGAAGACATAGAGTATAGCAGATAGACCAGAGGTGGCACAAACATCGACCCGTTGTGACTTGCAAGCCATAGAGCAGGCAGTCGAGAGGAGGGATGGTGGTGGAAGAGAGGAAAGAGAGATGAGGGTTGAGTTGCGAGGACGAGAGGGACTTTATAGAAATCCAACCACCACGGCTGACATAACGCGAGCCAAACAACCTGTCAGCCCATGTTCGATCGCGGCGACGCATTGTTTGACGTCGGTCCAAAATAAGACGGGGGTGCGGCTGGAGAAGCAAGTGCGAGGTCAGCCGAGCCGCAAATAGAGCCTCATCGAGGCCTCATCGATCATCTCGCGCACGCACTAGATACTATTTTGCCTTCTCTTCGTGATATTAAGATGTGCAACTTCAAGGACTACACCCTCGAAGTAGCTACCTTCAAGTTCGATGATGGGTATAACCTAGCACAGAATGTCTCATGACAAGAGCTCCGCAAGATTAATTGTGGCCATTTGGTACCCAGAGCCTATATTTTCCGCCGAAGACATATTTAAGAACTTGGGGCATGTGAGTACCAAAGTGCTGAAGTGCTGAGGCGTTGAAGGAGATGAAGGGATGAAGGCAGGTGTAAACAGTGATCCGAGACCATGAGTATGCTCTCCCACGTGGGAAGGCATGTATGACCCTGACCATGCCAGTGATCACAGTGCTCTCACCTTGGCCACTCAACCCGGGACCTGCAATACGAACACATTGCTTGCGACGCCACTAACTCTAGTACGTCACGGTACTCACTGAGATCTGAATGTTGAATCATCCGTGCTATCAGCCTTATAGTACCCACGGTTGTCGTGGGTCCAGTAACCAACCGTTGCGTATCGAAGGTATCTCTCCAGTTGACCGCATACTAGGAGCCCACAGCCGGCTTGGCCACAACTACAGCTAATCACGATCGAGAAGAACCCCAACTGCCACGCCGAATTGTCGTAGATGGCTGGAACTCAAGCTGATGGTGGCGCTAATGAACTTGAACTCGAACAATCATCCACTTCAAAATGGGTGTGTGTCTTCAATACCCTGTATAGAGCCGCGGAGAGATTGCCTAACACCCCCACTAACATCTGGAACAGAAAATATCTCAGAAGGACGTCCTTCGACCGGTGACATTACGCCAACTGCTGAAAGCACAGCGCGATCCAGCGACCAAGCTGTTTGTGCTGAACGGACGTAGTTTTCAATCCGTACGTCCAAGTGATTTGTATTTCCCTATTCAAATCTTTTATGTGAAATCCAAGTCTCATCCCTCTACATTCTTAAAAGTTGCAGTGTACTTATGTACTCATTCATTCCATACACTAGGTGCGCATCGTAGCCACGATTCGAGAAGAGAATATCAACCGGTCCTACGCCACCTACAAACTCGACGACGGGACCATCAACCCGAACCAGCCACTCTTTGCGTCCTTGTCTGGCATAGATTCAGACGAGTATGATCCCCTGCTTCCCAGATCCGAACGGGGTGTGCTGCCAAGCCTGCGGTATGTGAGCATCGTGGGACGCGTGGACGAATCGAAGTTCGGGGGTGGAAAGAACTTTCTAAGGATTGACTACATGAGGCCTGTGGCCGATCCTCATGAGCCGTATTACCATGTGTTGGAGGTTGTCAAGACTGAGTTGATGTATGAACGGGGACCACCGGTGAGCCTTTTCCTGATATTCTCTTTCATGTTTAGTAAGGACTATCGTAATCTGACATACTCTTGCCTGAATCTCTATGTGCAGCCCGGTTCAATCATGCGACGTGAACCTGAGGCCAATGATCATAAGGATGTGAAAGGCAAGGGTCGACAGGTGGACCCGAACTCCAGCGATGGCTCGGATAGCGATGACGACGACATGTACTACGAACCCAGCGTACTAAAGGACCACCCTACAAACACCCCAGCTCCGGCTCGAACGATATCCGCACCTCGAGCACCTCGACAGTCTCCCCACGATCTACCTTCCGTTCCCTCAACACCGCACACCCCTACGAAGCCATCGCGCAGTACAAGTACAAGAGCACAGTCCCCTACGTCCCCGACCGGTGCTATGGGATCTCTCAACTTGAACAGTCCTGCAGGCGCGCCCGAGGCTAGTGGTGCTCAGGCTGGCTCTAAGCAGACTAGGTTCACGACCGGTTCTAGCACTACTGTTAAGGGTAGATGGAAAGACAAAGGTGTCGCGACCGAACCGACTCCAACCCCTTCTGCCCCGGAGAGCCGCCATGAGATTTGGAGAGACGCAAGCGCTACCTCCCCTTCTGTCGGTGAGACGGGATCGCTTGCCCTCAATAGTCCTGGGTCTAGGCAGACCAAATCCGCCTCTTCCAGTGCCACTAGCGCAAGCAAGAGTAAGGGAAAAGGCGCAGCTACCGAATCGAGTTCCACACCCGAGTCTCCCACTCCAGATAGCCGTCGTGCGGGTACTTCTACACGTGCCGCAACCGCCGCTGGCAGTTCCTCATCCAGGACCTCTACGTCGTCAACACCTGCCTCACCTGCCATGGAACGTACTACCAATAACCGGAGGCCTCAACTATCTACACGAGATCCATTATCTCATCTCACGTTACTCCAGAGAAGTATTTTACTCAAGATCAAAGAAGACGGCGGTTCCGGGGGTGTACATATACGAGTGATCGCGCAACACGTCAAGAGGACTCATAGTCAGGATAACATATCCTATAGCGATACCATGTGAGTAGTTTGGCCCTTAACTTGAAGGAAGATTGAATCTTATATTGTAAGCTTCAGAGACGCATTGGAGTTTTTGGAGAAAGCTGATCTGATCGAGGCGGTGGATGATGAGTTTGAGTATTATAGGGCGAAGGACGTGAAAGGAAAGAGAAGCGCATATGAGATCCCGAGGGAGTAGTGGTATAAAGGTATTTCTCAAGTCGAATCCCAGATAACGAACGTATTTAACAGTACCGGCAAGCGGGTACGACTACAGCTAAAATGTACACGTGTAAACGACAGAAAGAGTCCATACCCAAAATCATGGTCCTGAGTATCAAATATCCAGGTGAACGAGAGTCCAATATTACTATTCCTACACCGCGCACCCGATTTCTTCAGCCACTGTTACGCTCGTTCCTGTCGCTGCAACTGCCTGCCCATCCACCCGAGTCACCTTGCTCGGGCTCAACATGCGACTCGTGGTCTGCATATCCTCCTCAGAGTCACTCTGGTCTTGGAAAGGGTCCGAATTTCTACGACCAGAACCTTCATGTGACGTTTGTGCAGTGGCAACCGATTCTTGCCTCTCATGCGAGCTCACGTCTCGTGACGAGGGATATGATGCAGGAGGTGTATAGTGGACCATCAAAGGTGGAGGGGACCTCGGGTAAGCAGAAGCGACGAGATCTTGTTGACTGTCAGTGGACCCGCTGGAAGCAGCAGCTTGGTAGAGCTCCTCCCGTCTCCTCGAAGCATCGTTCAACCACTGTGAGTTCCCCAGCCTATCTGCAAAAAGGCCTGGAGGTGAAGGTAGAGGGTTGGAAGGCGGAGCACTGCTACTCCTTCGGATATGCTGAGTCGGCCCGTCAGGACCAGTCAGTACGGTACAACTGCCTTCGTGCATGCTCATGACGCGTTGCTGTCGCTCTGCACCGAGCATACCATCCCGAGGGGTGAGTGCGCGTATACCGGCGTTGAGGAACTCCGAGCTGGGTGCGACGCGATGTCTTCCGCTCCAACGATTGAGGATTCTCTTTCTGTACAACCAGAGTAAGAGCAGAGCAGCAACTATGAGGAGGCCGCTGATTACGCCTCCTGCGATAGGGCCGGCTCTTGAGGGATGACCTAATGAGAGGGCTTGCTTCGGAGTTGGTTGCGACGGTGCCTCTTGCGGCGTAAACGTAGGGAAGGCGGCTGAGGATGTGGGAATTATGCTTGTACTATTTGGCGACAAGTTCCCTAGTCCAGTATCAGCCTCGTAAGGAGTTGAGGATGGAGATGAGGAGGAGGAGAAGGAGGAGAAGGAATGACTACTGGACAGGGGTGAAGGCGCTGTGGGACTGATACTATTACCGGGGCCTATGGAAATCGATGATGGCAGTACAGTTATTGTTCCAGTAGTATCAGACGGATATTGAGATTGGGAGCTCGAAATGGGTGAACTTTCAGTCACGGAATTGGACATGGGCGAGGTCACGGTGGGCGTGGCCGTTGGTGTGATGAATGAGCCACTCTCGGTACCCAATGAAGTAGTCGCAGAGAAATGAATGCTGCTGTCAACTGAACTTATAGTGAATGATGGATGCCGAGCAACTGAAAGCGTGACTTCGAGTAAAACGCTTTTGGCGCAGGCTAAAGGGCCATTCGAATGGAGACAGGTCCCTACCTGAGCCCCAAGACCTGTGTACGTTGCAGAGGAATAGCGCGCATTTGTCCTCGTAAGCATCGTTCAAACTTCAGTAAACATGTAATCACCCACCAAGGCCCCTTAAAACACCCCCGAGTTGTACTGGGTCATGCATCTTTCGAAGTAAATGGCAGGACCAACACAGGCATTGACTGAAAGGCCTCGGTAGGGACGATGTATACTCCTGTAACAGTTCTACTAGTTATAGTATCCTAGACATTGAACTAAGATGAGTATATCACAGAAGATTTACTGTTAAGACTACTCACTGTCACTGGAAAATTATACTTATGCCTGACAACAAGCCCACAAGCAGTAGTCGCTCTGACTATAGTCCGACGAGGAAGAAGGCACTGGCAAGTGCGAGTAGTGAACCACTCCGGTGGCAAGATCGGTAAGGAGTATTTGGGCACTGGATGGTCACCGCGGTGAGCACAGTATGGGAACGAGAGCAGTGGTCTACGGTAGTACGAGATGGCATCTTCATCTGTCAGATAGCAGCACCGTAGATGAGAACCAATATGGTATTTTACTATTGAGAGGCTGTGAGACTCACACGAAGATATCTGTTCGTTCACCCCGAGGGGGGTCATCACAAGATGTTCGTCTCCTTCACATGCGCCCAGGTAACTGATGCGGAGAGGCCGATGAGAATATCAAAGTGTAGAAAGTTCAACATTTTGATCTTGTCTCCTCCATCCCGTACACATTAGTGCAATCAATCAGTTTGCCTAGACACATCGTGGGATAAAACAAGACACAACATGATGCAGGTACCACGAAGTCCGAGTCCGAGTCTGTCACTGCCACTGGCAGTGGAGGCAGCGGAAATTACCGGTATAACTTCCCTTTATGGTAAGCCCATCGGATGTAAGCTTCGCCTATCAGCGCCAAGCTCTCACAGGCTTAGTCCTCGCTACCACCTGGTACTTGTGGTCATTTAGGACAACACCAACACGCGTGACACGGCTCTCGTATTCGCGAGCAGCTTTATAATGTTCGGAAAGGACATCGGTAGCAGCCCGCTACACGGGAAGGGTACGCTATCATGACTCAAGTACGGCGAACATGCAATACCTATGCAAACTCGCGGGTCGTTTATCTTGTTTACGGCTACAGTACAGACTCGTTTTTAACTCGCATGACAGACAGCTGTGATTTAGAACGAAATCTGCTACGTAACCTCACAAGTCTTGGTTATCCTCCCTAAATATCGGTAGTGTGATCAATGGTACGCATTAACCTTTGACAATTAACGTCGCTCATATGTGTTTTAGAATACCGAGGCTCTACTGATACGCAAGTATCTGTTTAGAAGACTTCACCATGGAATAGTTGGCTGAATGACGTGAACTTCGTCAATACGGCGGATTGGTGAGTAAAGCTCGGACCTATCCTTATCTTCGCGAGATCTGACGAAGTTATTACGCAGGGTGCAGAATTACCGCGAAGGTTCTCACAGTGAACATGATACCCAACATCAACCGCACGTTGTTCCTTCTCTGGTTGCTTCGAAGAGAACTGAAGAGAACTGAAGAGAACTGAAGAGAACTGAAGAGAACTGAAGAGAACTCCCCGCTGAATTTTCATATCCTCTGATCTCCGCTCCTCTTCTGATGATCTGCTTTATGCACGCTTCCAACTCAGATACGCTGGCAGATACGTCGTGCTCAAATTCTACATACGTAAGTTATCGCACTCTTACATGTAACATTATGTACCTTGAGACAGCTGCCCATTTCGAATTCCCAAACTCGCAGGACCTAATGTTCAGACCACCGATAGACTATAGAAGGGACGAGCAACTCCCGGCTCCAATCATGTAGACGGATGTTAATCTGAATGCACTTGGGACTGCTGATGATCACTACACGTAAGTCACAGTAGACGAATAGTAGATGTAGGTTTAGCACGGCAGCATGCGAGTATTTCGTCAACCCTTGCGCGTATTGCTCGCTGTAGAATTCTCCGTGCCTACTCGGTGCTGAGATTGTCTGATTAGAACTTGTGAGCGGCGTGTTTTTACGCTGAGCGTCCTTGGCCACCTCCGCGACAATGAGGTGAACGCACTGATGGGAAGCGAAATCATATGGGCGCCTGCGGTAAATGATCCCTCTCGCCCGGGTAAAGCCCTCAGCTACTCAACGAGTCATCTAGTCATCACCCATTTGCGTAGACGCAGAGGTAGACGATGGACTATATATTCGCATCCAATATCCGTGCTGACGTCGTGAAACGGAGGTCTTGTGAGTATGCCCTTGCCATTCCATCCCGTTTGAGCCGAAGCTGAAAACTTTGACCAGGACCAGCTGCAGCAGCATCGCTTCATCAACAAGACTAGCCAAGACAACAGTTGGACTTGTGCCATAACCTACGACACTAAAGGATGGTGAAGCCAGATGTAACGCCAGATGCGCCGGTGGAGGAGCAGCCAGCAATTGGTCTGATTGGGATGGGTGCGATGGGCACCATGTATGCGAAACAGCTTGCGGCAGCGGGATGGAAAAGGTACGATAGCCACAGACCGTTCTATAGTAGTTTCATTGACTGGTCCTCTTAGGATCTTCATTTGTGATCTACCAAGCAAGTTTGAAGCGCTGCAGAAGACCTATGAGGGTATGCGTTGCTCCCTGTGAGGTGTGTTTGAAGATCGCCTGTTTACCCCATCCCTCAGGCAATCCCTCTATCACTGTTCTTCGGGACGGTCACGCCGTGTCGCGGATCTCTGATTGGATCATGTACTCTGTCGAAGCCGAGTACATTGACCGGGTAGTTGCTGAATACGGTCCTTGTACGATCATTTACCTTCCCTCCGGTTCATCAAGCTAAGAGGCTTCCTTTCCCTCAGCTACGAAAGTAGGTGCCGTTGTCGCTGGTCAGACATCTGTCAAGGCACCAGAACGCGCGGCATTCGAGAAGTATCTCCCAAACGATGTACACATAGTCTCATGCCACTCGCTGCACGGACCCACAGTATCACCACTCGGCCAGCCACTGGTCAGTGCGTCCTGCATTTATGTACGTTGAAGGGACTAACAGGAAAATTTGCACCAGGTGATTATCAATCATCGGGCCCCCGCAGAGTCCGTGCAACTTGTCGAGAGCATTTTGAAACCGCTCAAGTCCCGCTTCGTCTACCTCTCTTACGACGAACACGACATCGTTACTGCAAACACTCAAGCGGTAACACATGCCGCATTCCTGAGGTACGCAATACATCAGAGCGTAAGACAAACGAGCCCTAACACCTCTGCAGTATGGGTACCGCTTGGGCAGGCGAGCAGTCATACCCATGGGAACACGGATACTACGTCAAAGGGATCGAAACAGTCAAAGTTAACATCATGTTGCGCATATACTCCAACAAATGGCACGTGTACGCCGGCCTAGCCATCCTCAACCCCTCCGCCCGTGTCCAAATAGACCAATTCGCTCGTAGCACCACTGAGATCTTCAAGCTTATGCTCTCCGCGGATGAACCAGGTCTGCGAAACCGAATCTATGACGCACGGGACAAAGTCTTCGGAGCGGGGGATCGTCAACCAATTCTGCTCTCAGAAGACATATTCGATCGATTTAGTCTCGGAAAGAAGCCTAAAGACGTAGACACTCCGCCTGGTGGTGGCACGACGGCTAACTCTCACCTATCGCTCCTTGCCATGGTGGATTGTTGGGCCCGTCTGGGCATACAACCTTATATCCACCTCGAACTCGCCGCGACCCCGATATTCAGGCTATGGATCGGCGTCGCCGAGTATTTGTTCCGCAATCCCCAACGTCTCGACGCTGCCATTCAAGCCGCATTGTACGACACCTCCCATCGATCGAACGACGCCGAGTTCGTCATTGCTGCACGTGGATGGAGCCAGTGTATCTCGTTTGGCAGCTTTGACCTGTACAAGACGCGGTTTACGGAGACGGCTGAGTTCTTCCAGTCGAGATTCGAGGAGGCGACAAAGGTTGGCTCCGCGATGATTCAAGCCATCATGGATAGCTCTCAGAATGGACAGCAAACACAAAAGTGAACGGCATACGTCGGTACGTCACGATATGCTATTTAGGTATTGACTGCTTTCGACTGACCTTTCATTTGAGCGCAGCATGTGAAGGGCACGACTTCTGCTAACGCTCAGACCCTGGTTGGCCATGGTCATCATGTGTCTTGCGCGATCTTTTCTTGCCTCAGAACTGACTAGTCAAAAGCTGTAACATAGTTCCTACGCAAACTAGTGAAATTGTCCATGACAAAACAATTCAAGGGAGTGGAACATAGGATATGTCTACATAAAAGACGGACGCCCAGGCGGTTATCTCCCCGGGTCTACAATGCTGAAACCACGTTCATGGAAAGATGGAACTCAGAGCGTTATACACGAAGCTGCATATAAGACCACCTCATGTTCATTGATCTGGCACCCCGCAACTCAGTACTCAACGTCCACGTCTCGTCTCCCCGCATAGGTCTACAATACATGCACTTCACTCCGCATAAGCCAACTACGCTGTTATTCCAGCTGACTATAACTTTCACCACAATTCTAGTTTTCGTTCACGCCACCCAAGCCGTGCAGATTCCGATTCGCAAGGGCCCCGGCTTCCCTCGAGCCCACTCCTGGAACGCAAGGACGTTACTGGCAAATAATACGAACGATCAGAGTTATGGGTTCCGTAATGGGTACAACGGTGTCTACAACGCCAATATAACTGTAGGCGGACAAGTGTTCTCAGTAAGTCCCTGCGGTCTGTTCATTGCTGTTCACAGTTGATCACCGCACTAGGTCCAAATTGACACAGGCAGTTCGGATCTTTGGGTGGACACTTGTGCTGCGAATGTCACACTGTATAATACTTCATCATCTGCATACGACGGGACAGTAACAGTTGATTATGGGTACGTAGGATCGTATGCGAGTATTTTCTCAGCCATATCTTGTTTTGTGTATCTAGCGATCATTCGGACGCCGAAGGCCCCATAATTGTGTCTGAAGTGGTGTTTGGCGACTTCGCAGTTCCCCAACAGGCGTTCAGTATGTGGTCTCTTACCTCTCTCAGAGAAAGTACCTTATATATCCATACTGCTCATTCGCAGTTCGGACGTGCAATTCATCAGCGTTGATAATCAACATGACTGGGTTAATTGGGTTTGGCAGGTGCGAGGTCGTTCAGATCACATCTGTGCTGTCTGGTATCTACCATGTGCTTTGCATCTCACATTGTCTTCGCATAGCTCCACGTTGAACGGAAGCCGGATACAGGATGCGCTACCGAAGGATGACAGCACTGGCAACACGCTACTTGACCATGCAAGTGCATTCTTGCTCGCTGTATTTGATCACATAACTAATCACTACAGTCTAGATATTTACTGCGTACCCTACAGAACAGCAATATATCACCACTCTACTGTCTCGTACCCCCTACGAAGAAGCGGATGGAGGAACTCTTACCATCGGTGAGAAGCATATATCTGCACGACGTGAACATTCGGCACGCTAACGACCCGGTCTTATTTAGGAGAAGTCGCTACTGGGTATGAGGACATCCTTCACCGTCCTATGGTGTATGTGCTTTCCGACTGGAACTGGGCTATACCAGTTGATAGTCTTCTCATCAACGGAGAAGCCGTGAATAATACGTCTAGTGCAACGTACGTTAGTATCTTCAGAGTATTGATCAGCCTATGGATCTGACTGCGTACTACTTTGTTAGTGGTATCGATGGACTCCAACCCGGACAACTTTTGATGCTTTTGGATTCGGGTACTTCGGAAGGTTAGTGGTTTATTATATATCGCTTGTTAGTCGTCGAAATCTATTCGAACAAACGGTGCACTTCGCCCTCTCTAGCACTACTTCCCGCATCCCTGGTACACGCTATATACCAAGACTTACCCGGAGCAGTCTTCGACGTAGACAATCAAGTGTGGACAGTTCCCTGTGACACCGGAAAGGTCAATGTCAGCTTCGTCATTGGCAACCAAACCTTCCCCGTCCACCCACTCGACGTCGTCGTCCCTCCCTACCCTGATGACTTCTACCCCGGTCAAGCTCAGATTACAAACCCTACCGTAACTCAGTGCTCCATTGCCCCGCCCAAACGGCAAGCTGGCTCCAATACTACTAGTCCAAATAGCAGTGTACCCATTTGTCTGGCTGCCTTTAACTGTGCGGACGCTGGCCTTGTAGCGTTCGCTGGGGTGGGTGAGTGCCCGAGTCCCTATATCCTAGAGCCAACCTGAAGATCCTGTGCGATCCACCTGTAGATGGTATTCTAGGCGATACCTTCCTTAGGAATGTTTACACGCAGTTCAACTACGGCAATTGGTCGAGGAACGGCACAGGCACACCGTTCGTCAGGCTTTTGAACGTAAGATCATGTTCTCGCGTTACAAATCTCATCGGAACTGGATATCTAAACTCCAATTGACCTCTCTTTACAGACGACGAATGAGGGCGATGCGTGGGCCGAGTATGATAACCTGAACGCCCAGCGAGTACAGGCAGACCCTGGCGTCTTTAAACCCCAGCCTGACCCACAGTCTTCTGCTGCCGCCTCAGCCCCATCCGATCGGACGTACATTATTATGTTCTCTCTGGGTGTCCTGCTTCTCTTGGACATGGGTGGGCGATAAATTCCCAGGAACTCTACACCATTTCATCGTGTTTTGATTGTTGAAGCGTACTATGATACATACAGCTGGCTATGGTACAACAATGATTGCAGTCTCTTTGATTAATTGAATCGGGTCTAGCATAAGTAGTATGTATTCCAGCGGACGACCCAAGAGAAAGACATAGTGGATCTATGAAATCCCATCATGTCATGGCACGGTTGACACAACTGAATGGCGCAGGGAAACTGCCGTCTTTGTATCCTGTTAGAATGTCCGCGACACATTAATGTCGGTTTTTTATTTATGAGTGGTAAGTCTGGATGACCAACGTACCGTCGATAATACTGACAATGCTTGCATACAAACCTGCGACCATGATGAACCCGCCCATCTGCAAGCACACGCACACCCCGTCAGAATCACATACGGATTTCCTTCCCTCCAACGACGAAAACACGTACCATAACGACACCCCACCAAAACACTGTCTTCACCTTCATCCACCCCGTCGTCCACCTCTCCTTCCTCGGATTCAAATGCAGCCAAAACACACCCGAGATCCCATACGTGAACCACGCGGCGAACAAGGACGAGATGACGCCGAGTAGGTCGTTGAAGAATGGGATGACTTCTGCGATGAGGAATGCGAGGAGCCAGATGGCGACGCAGGAACCGATCCAGACGCCCCAGCCGAAGAACGTGTGGGAGGTCATGTGGCGGGAGGTTTGGCCTTCACGGCGGAATCTGCGAAGGAACGTTCGTGCGTTGTCAGTTGACGTGACGAAGTGTATGATTCTAGTTGGTAAGAGACAGAGAGGGTACGTACACGCGAATATAGATCAACTTTGCACATACGTGCCCGTTGATCACTCCTGCGATCATAATCGTCGGTAACGCGATGCCATAGGCTACCTTTCGCAGAGTGGCACCTGTGTTGCCTAGTGCGGGGGAAATAGCATTGTCGCCTGTATATGCGTAGACTACGATGGCTACGATGAGGTAGATGGTGATGTCGCATATTTGCAGAGCGTAGAGGGCTTTGGGAAAGTCCTATATGCAGAAATAAATAGATGAGTGAGTGAGTGAATGGGAGAGGGGGGAATTAAGAGAGAGAAGGGAAGGGACGCACGCGAGGCTGTTTCATCTCGGAGATGAATGTGAAGAAACCGATGTGGCCTGCAAACGGGAAGATCTGTAAGCAGTCTCAATATTACCTTCAGAACAATGAGAGAGGTGATAAGTATACTGACTATGTCCGTCACGGCCAAGAATCCCTTTGCGAAAGTGAGATTTGACGTCACCGAAACAGTCCCTTGGTGTCCAATGATACCGACGCCGATCATGGTGATCATGATGGCCCCGAGAATAGAAACGAATGAAGCGATACTGAAATTCGCTATGCCGTTTAGTGTGCGAGGTAGCGTCATGACCAAGCAGATAACGACAGATACGACTGCCCAAACCACTGAACAAGAAGCACCATCCGTTACTGATATATCTTTCAGTATACTGCTCAGCTTCGGGTATGCAAATAGCAACCTACTCGTATCAAATGCAATAGTCCCTGTCAGGACATGGCTGGCGCATAGGAACACCATGAATATAACTTGCGCCGAACCGAGCACCTCCCTTCCGACGGGACCTGCGAGGATTTCGCCTGCATCGGCCATGTTATGCACGTGTGGATAGCGAAGCTTGAAAGAGCCAATGGCGTAGCCAGTTATTGTGGCTATGGCACCCAGACCAATGATCAAGAAGATTCCCGCAACCATACCTAGACTTGCGAACGCCGATGGAAGGGAGAAGACCTATATCAAGTAGATTAGAAGGATAATAACCACCGAAAGGGCTGAGCACGCACCCCAAGGGAGACCGTATGTGCAATCATGAGAACCACGGCCTTCCACCATCCCATCGTTCTGTATTTGACTGGGTATATGATTTTAGTGTCAAATATATACTCCAATGTGTGTATGCACATACTGTCCGCGTCGTTCTCGTCACCATAGACATCAAAGCTATTCTCGGGGTACGCTTTAGTGTAAGCATTGTTATCCTCGTTCTCACCCTTTTCGTTGAGCTCTTTGCGGTCGTTTTCGGGCCTTGGCAAGCCTGTCTCAGAGCTGATGCGGTACGTGGTGCTCGTCATCGTTCGCGCTCCTTGTTCGGCGAGATATGTGTCCGCTTGAGGTACACGTCCGCTAGCAACTGACGTTGGCCCCGAGAGCTGTGTCTTATAGCAGTTTTACCCTCCACTTCCATTGTTCGCGGTGCTTCACGAAGCCTGTCCGAAGCCGTAAACTGATAACAGAGCTGGTCTCGAACAAGTCTCGCAAGCCAGCTCTGCGAGCGGTCGCGGCTGGCTCCTACCTATTCGGTCATGTCCAAAAGGCCGGTTCCCAGACTAACGTTTTAGAACTAGGGACGGCTGATGGAGAAAGGTGTTTCTCTTTTGCCACGGACTTGTCCCAAAACGATACTGTAAGAAACCACCGCACTGGGCCGCTGCCTGAAATCTTGGATACACGAGAGTAACGAGACTATAACAGAGCGTCAGATTGTTTGCCGAGTGGGATACTTCACACTTCACCCACCTAGAATGTAGACAGTCGTCAAGTCTACCTATAGCTATGACTTCACGGCGGAGAGGATTGACGATGCAGCGTGCTTAGGCGTTTGCCGATGCTTGAAGCTTGAACAGTGAATATAATCAAACCAGTCGTCGATACACGAGCCAAGATCACCGTTCTGTACAGTAATCGCAAGCAAATGTAGCAGATTTCACACCAAAGAAATATGCTGATTCCGGTGGTGGAGGTCGTGAGCCAAAGGGAGTATAGAAAATAGCGCCCATTAATTACTGTGCGCAGGGTCGTTACTTTGACTCTGCACAACAACGTCGCTCGATTGCAACTCTCAACATGAGCTGCCAATAGGTATTTTGTTAGCTTGTTCTCTTGTGCTTCCAGCGAAGGCGATATGGCCCTTTCCTCCGAGGCGGTTCAGCGGCAACTTCCTGCTCAAGGCACGATCCATGGGTGTCAATGACGATGACAGGGTGATCGCGTATGGGAACTTCGATGAAGACCAATTGTGAGTATAGAATCCGACTCTGTGTCTATAGGCTTACGACATCGCAGTCTGGACCTGCGAGCCATGAACGTTTGAACAAGGACCAGCAGACGTTAACGATCTAATAATAACACCTCGTCTTCCTCAATATGACATTCCACAATTCAATACTCAGTACTCAGTACTCACAGATGCCATCTCGTTTGCTGGGCGTGGTTCTTGTCTACGTTTTCTCATTGCAGTGTAAACACGACGCCAGCGGAATATGAATGTTTCACGACAACTTCATTATTCGTGATGGTGTCCTAAGATAGCTATGATACAATCGGGAGTACACTTCCTCCCGCTGATTAGATTAGTGTTATAACATAATTCGTGGTACATACTCCGGCGAACAACCCGAGGAAGAGATAGTGGATTATGGAATCCACTCATGTCATGGCGCGATTGACACAACTGAATGGCGCGGGGAAACTGCCGTCTTTGTAGCCTGTGGAATATCCGCAGCCCGTCAGTGACGATCTTCACTTACTAGTATCAAATCTGGATGACCAACGTACCGTCGATGATACTGACGATGCTTGCATACAATCCTGCAACCATGATAAAGCGCCCATCTGCAAGCACACGCGCAACTGATCAGCATCTCCTTCACTTTCTTCGGACAGCGAAACCACATACCACAACAACACCCCACCAAAACACCGTCTTCACCTTCATCCAGCCCGTCGTCCACCTCTCCTTCCTCGGATTCAAATGCAGCCAAAACACACCGGAGATTCCATACGTAAACCACGCGGCGAACAAAGACGAGATGACACCGAGCAGGTCGTTGAAGAATGGGATGACTTCTGCGATGAGGAATGCGAGGAGCCAGATGGCGACGCAGGAACCAATCCAGACGCCCCATCCGAGGAGCGTGTGGGAGGTCATGTGGCGGGAGGTTTGGCCTTCACGGCGGAATCTGTGGGACATTTCGTACGTTGTCAGTCGACGTGATGATGTGTATATGTTTGATGTGAAACTGAGAGGATACGTACACACGGATGTAGATCAACTTCGCACATACGTGCCCATTGATCACCCCAGCGATCATAATCGTCGGTAACGCGATACCATAGGCGACCTTTCGGAGGGTAACACCTGTGTTGCCTAGTGCGGGGGAGGTCGCATTGTCGCCTGTATACGCATAGACTACGATGCCTACGATGAGGTAGATGGTGGTGTCGCAAATTTGAAGAGCGTAGAGCGTCTTGGGGAAGTCCTATATGATAACAGGTAGGACAGTGATCGAATGAATCAGGGAAAGGAAAGGAACATACGCGAGGCTTTTTCATCTCGGAGATGAATGTGAAGAAGGCAACATGGCCCGCGTACGCGAAGATCTGTGCAGTGACTTGATTAGTATCCGCAGTATGACCTGGTCTAAGTTGGTGATAAGTTACTGACTATGTCCGTCACAGCCAAGAATCCCTTTGCGAAAGTAAGATTTGACGTGACCGAAACGGTCCCTTGGTGGCCAATGATACCGACGCCGATCATAGTGATCATGATAGCCCCGAGGATAGAAATGAATGAAGCAACACTGAGATATGCTATGCCGTTTAGTGTGCGAGGAAGAGTCATGACGAAGCAAATAAGGGCAGAAACAATTGCCCAAACCACTGAACACGAAGCGCCATTCGTGACTAAGAACTCCTTCAGTATACTGCTTAGCTTCGGGTATACAAATGGAAACGTACTCGTATCAAATGCAATAGTCCCAGTCAAAACATGGCTGGCGCATAGGAACACCATGAATATCACTTGCGCCGAACCGAGCACCTCCCTCCCGACGGGGCCCGCCAGAATTTCGCCTGCATCGGCCATATTGTGCACGTGTGGATAGCGAAGCTTGAATGAGCCGATGGCGTAGCCAGTTAGTGTGGCTATGGTACCCAACCCAATTACCAAGATTATTCCTGCGACCATACCTAGGCTTGCAAAGGCGGATGGGAGGGAAAGGACCTATTTGAAGTGGATTAGAAGGTTGACAACGACAGGAGAGCTAGGTACGCACCCCTAGAGAGACTGTCTCTGCAAGCATGAGAGCTGCAGCTTTCCACCATTCCATCGTTCTGTACTTGACTAGATGTATGCGAGGTTAAGGCACCATCCTTCAGAAGGCATGTATGCACGTACTGTCCGCATTGTCTTCGTCACCATAGACGTCAAAACTGTTCTCGGGATACACTTTGGTGTAAGCATTGTCGCCCTTCTTGTCGCCCTTCTCATTGAGCCCTCTACGGTCATCCTCAAGCCTTGACAATCCTGTCTCAGAGCTATCGCGATATGTGGTGGGTGTCATGGTACGCGCTCCTTGATGTGTGTTTGACGACACTTGTGTGGCCACTCGAGATGGATGTTCGCCGGCGGTTGACATTGTTTAGCCCTGTGAGGAATCAAAGTTGTGTGAGGAGGACAGAGGGAAGGATAGAGCGGCGGACAGTATGCCCCAGTCTTCTTATAGCAGCGCGTTCTACGGGCTCAGGTATATGCTCCACCCTCCACTTCCATTGTCCGCAGTGCGTCACGAAGCCTATCCGAAGCTATAAACTGATAAGAAAGCGTCAACATGTTTGCCGAGTGATGTATCTTGCATTCCACTCACCTACAGTCAGTATAAAGTCGACAGTTCGTCAAGTCTCCCTATGACTTCATGACGGAGAGGATTGGTGACGCAGCGTGCTTGAATATCGGCCGATATCCTCGAATATCAATCAAGACAGTCGTGGATGCATGAAACAGATTCACCATTCACGGTCATTGCAAGCCAAATGTATAGCAGGTGTTACACGATAGTTTATATACATTTCGGTGTTGGAGGTCGTGAGCCAAGGGAGAATAGAAAATAGCGCCCATAATCGGTGTCTGCGCCACCACTGCGCAGAGTCGTTACTTTGACTTTGCACCACAACGTCGCTCGATTGCAGCTCTTAACGCGGGCGTACGCATGACTCTATGCTGCCAATAGGACTTCTGCTTGCCTGTTCTCTTGTGCTTCCAGCGCAGGCGATATGGCCCTTTCCTCCAAAGCGGTTCAGCGGCAACTCCCTGCTCAAGGCAGGGTCCATGGGTGTCGATGGCAATGACAGGGTAATTGCGTATGGGGACTTCAATGGAGACCAGTTGTGCGTGTAGCTGCAGCGGATATGCTTGTGAAGACTAATGTATTGTAGTTTGGATCTTCTTGCAGTGAACAAGGACCAGCAGACGTTAACGATCTACCTATGGAATCACGGTACGCACTCCGAGTACGAAGAGGAGAAAGTGCACTTTCTCATGAAGAGTAGAACACTATACCTTTGACAAGGGTACATCTTTCCGACATCCACAAAAGGTGTACAATGTCGTCCCCGGCGACTTCACGCAAGACGGGAAGCTGGACATTCTCGTCATGAGCCAGGATCGTATATCAAGTCAGCTGGCTTTGTCGATGTATGCAGGACTCCCTGAAGGAGGATTCAGTGCGTTTCACTCCATGTTTTTTTTTCAGAGTGCACTCTAAGCTGTTCTACAGACTTGAACCCTGTATCTGCACCGGCCTCAACGCTTTCACAGCCGATACCACTGGATACGAACGGAGACTTGAAGATAGACCTCTTCGGCTCGATACCATCGACGTCATCTAGTGGACCATTCAAGGTCTGGAGTAACGTGTGGAATGCTTCAGCCGAGCAATCAGATATCTTCGAAATGTGCGTAGTGCAAACAAATGTATATCTATCTGAGGATGAATTGAATGGATTCGTTTCCTCTAGAACGGAGCCAAAGCTGAACGGTGCACAGTGCAAGCTTTCGAACCCTCATAGTAATGCGGCTGTTGACTTGAACGGCGACTGTCTTGCTGGTAACCTATCTCACTGGCTATGAATGTCGACCTTCCGACTCACCATTACACAGACCTCTTCCTTGTATGCGACGAAGACAACGGCCGGGACCACTACTATCAAATATGGACTAACAATAAGGACGACGGCTTCGAGCTTGCTATGACCGGCCGCATCCCATCCGGCTTCCAGTCAGTCTCTTTCGCCGACATCGGTGAGTGTGCTCGAGCTCGCCCACCCGTCATTCCTACTAATAATAACAGACCGAGATGGAACGATCGACATGCTGTTTGTCACCTGCGACTCTGTCTCGAAGTCGACAGGTATTGGTACGGGCTGCGCGATCAACATTGCCTACAACAAACAACTTCCTCTCTGCTCGCCTGGGAGTTCAAGTTTACAGAATGGTAAGCGAGTGTGCAGGTCGCCTGAAGGGCTCTGTACAGGCGACCCAGACTTCCGCTTCGACCTCTCTGTGAGAGACGATAACCCCGTACGTCACCAAACGGTGCCCTTACGCTTGAATTGCTTTCCTGCATCTTATCTCACGTCTTCGAAAATAGGACTTTGTCCGGATCCCCGTGACCACACTCTTCCCCTCTTCATCATCCAACTCCAACTCCGCGTCCTTCCTTCTAGTGCTCGACACTACCCAATCTCCTTCCGTACCCATCCCCATCAAACTCGGCGACGTGAACCAAGACGGCTTCCCCGACATCCTTGCTATCGTCGCTTCCGGGACGACAAGCAGGAGCGACCGTACGCCTCGATTAGCGTATTCGGTCGAATGTCATGGTGGGAAGCATGGGAAGAGTGTGCCGGGGTGTGCTGGCAATGGGAGGAGAGGATGGAGTGTTTTGCAGAAGGGCGCGGAGGTGTTGAGTGAGGTGAAGGATGCGGTGGGGGTTGCGTTTTTGGATATGGATGAAGATGTGAGTGTCTCAGAGGCACTGTCAGAGTTTCTGTGGTGCTGGGTGACTGACAGTCAGCTGTGGTTGTATAGGGAAGTTTGGACGTTATGGTGCAGAGGACGGGTAGTCAGGGTGAAGGAAATATGCTGTTCGTACAGAACAACTTCTATTATGACGCGTTCTTCCTGAAAGCAATCGGTGCGTCTCATCCTTTCCGTTTGAGATAAAGAAAATGACTTATTTCTGAAAAGTGCTAAACGGTGCATGTGGAAGTGGCTTGTGCACATACCCTAACGGAAGTGGGAAGTATCATGTAAGTACAAGCGTCGGTCTTGCATTGAACTAGGAGCATAATATTTCTTCGCTAGCCTTTTGGAGTCAGCTACTCGGGTGCGACGTACAAGTATACCGTCCTAGACACAAGCGGTCGACGTTCAGCTGCAGCAGGTAAGTCTTCCCTTCCCCTTCTGCCCTCATTCACACTCACACTCCGTCCTCTCAGTCGGCCAGCTCCCACAAACAAGCTACCAATCCCTCCTCACGCCCTACTCCTACTTCGGCCTCGGTCGCACAAACAACTACATCGAAAACCTCTTCGTTGGATCTACCAAGCACACACCAGAGCACTTCATCAACATGGAAGGAGTCATCCCGAACTCGAAGGTGGTGATTATCCCGCCGATAGAAGACGGGGGGATGTGGAGGAAGGAGCTGTATCTGAGGCCCGGGGAGTGGATACCGTGGGTAACGTTGACGATGGTGGCGACGACGATCGTGCTTGCTGTTACGGTGTTTGTGTTGCATTTGAATGAGAAGGTGCGTGTTGGTTTTGGTGTGGTGGTGTTGTTTTGGTTTATGCTGACTATGTTGCAGAGAGCGGACGAATTGGAGAGGAGAAAGGCTTCGCATCATATCAACTTCGATGCGCTGTAGCTATCCGAGATGTTTTGGAGTCCCCGTTATTGTACCTCTTATATTACAGAGATGGCACGTCTGTAACACTTTCTACTTACCTCGTTACTTCAAGCTGGCGTCTTATGCT
>JAXQGN010000144.1:0-56715 GCA_037039805.1 Irpex sp. M6601 | reverse complement strand
CGCCCTTCTCCATATCATGTCGTATTCACGTCCCACTAACATCCATATACCTCTCTAGTCCCAAACCCAAGCAGGCCGCCGATACACCCCAGGCCTAACACGTTTCTACTCCTCCCTCCTTCCCGGCATCCTCCTCCCCCTCCTCACCGAAGCCCTCACCGACCTGCGCGTCAAGTGGAAAATCACCGAACCCAAAACTCCTTCTTCGCCCGATCCGGATGCCACTCCTAAGAAGAACAGCGTGGTAGAGGAACCGAAGAAAGACACGGACGGCGTGAAGAGGTGGAAGATGCGCGTTGGGGGGTTCGATAAGCGTAAGTTGATATTTAAGGGGACGATTGAGCTGGAGGAGTTTGAGACGGATGAGGCGAGGGGTACGTTTTGTGTGATGCATCGGGATCAGGTGCGTTGTTCTGTGCTGGATGGTTTGGTGGGATGTGCTGACGATGATGATTGATTGACAGGGCAACCCCATCTCCTGGCGGACGCTGTGGAAGTCACTGATTATGTCGCCGACGATCGAACCGCATGTGTATCGCAAGCGGTGAGCCGTGAGTCGAGGATCATCGAGATCTTTTGGCGGTGTAGCGGGACACATACGGTGGGTACTTCACGCGAAGATGTCTCGCTCGTGCTGACGACGAACGTTGGACGGTTGCTAGTGGTGTAGTGCCCAAGAGAGGGCTGTCATTGGATACAAATGTATGAATAGATTTTGCTTAGTTCCAGTGTATCGTTATCAAGAGAGTAAGTACGTGCGTCGTACGTGACTTGTACAGCGGAGCACGCTTTGACTTCGACCGTGGACACTCAATTGTAAGTACCATCGAACTCCTGCGTGGTCCGCACGTACGTCGAGATCAGGTGCGTCTCCTTATGTTTTGCAATCGTGTTGATTTACAGGCTTGTCTGCAGATCACCATGTGGTGAGGACAACGGACCTGACGATCCTCATCAGGGTTACCCTATCTCCTGGTGGACGTCGGTAAACGTCGCCGACGACGTATCCGCATGCCACTGTGTGGAAAACACAGCAGGTGGTAACGGTATGGGGTAGCGGGTGTGTATACTTACCTCCCCCCGGCCAACTACCTATATTGTTCTTTCGAGCTATCCCGGACACACCGACCTCAGTGTCAGGATACATGGGAGATAAAAACTTCAACTCTGAGCAAGCCCATAATTAACCGCAGGATCAACTTCATGAAGGGGAAGGCTCGGACAATGACGTTGCACGTTGTTGAGAGAGGTGGCTTTGACCTTGACTTTGATCTTCAGAGTACGTACAGACATAAGGGACGTTCTGCGAGATCAGATGCTCTTGCATGTGTCCGGACACATTGAATTCCTGACGGCTTGCTTGCAGATCACCATATGGTATGGACGACGGACCTGACGATCCTCATCAGGGTAACCCCATCTCCTGGCGGACGTTGATCATGTCGCCGACGGTTGGGTCGTCGTCCGCATGTGTACCGCGGTACCGGTAAATCTTGAATGTTTTGGCGGGGTGTGAACTGTGCATAGTCCCCCTCAGCAATTTGTACTCATGTTCACGCAGCGTAGATGGTTTTTGTTATAAGTAAAGGTTGAATTTATTGGGCCAATCCCAGTAAGTATATCTCTATCAACTTTGTTCGCCATTTTTGCTGATAATATCGTGGCTGTGAACATACAGAGCGAGATCTAGACCCAGACTCGGCGACGGAGGTGCGGGCCATCGAGTTTAAGATTTCCAACGAGCGGGATTGATCCCATCAATCTCGGGAGACAGCCCGAGCCGTAATTGGTTGTTGAAGTGGTTGCTACAATGCATCAAAGGCGGTGTCATCTGATGCTGTTTCATACTCACCCCCCTCCGGAGACGACAATGGCGGTGAGTCTCAGTCATATATAAAGGGCGCGTCATATGTTGCTGATCCCTCGTCCTGGCAGACGAACGACGACGGTTCTTTTCACGTTTTTCTTTGCTTTCTTTCTGTTTTAATCTCTCCTTCGTGGCTGGTCCACTTGCTTGCATCTCGTTTTCTCTTGTCGCTTTTTTGAACTCTTTCGTTTTCGCTTTTTCTGCACGATCTCCATCATGTTCAACAGGACCGCACACGCCTCCGCTAATGTCGCCCGTCGACCCCAAGCTCTGCCTCTCCCTCAAGCTGTGATGCAGCAGCCATACCGGCGCGCAGCCACGCTTCCTCAGTCGCCTCTGCAGGAGACAGTCATGTTTGGCCAGTGAGTACATCTTTATCGTAGTCGGATTACAAACTGATAATATTCTCTAGTCCGCTGATGTCCCCGCCCAGTGGTATCCCACCAATGATCTCTCCCATTCAACTCTCCCCGGGTCTGCAACTCCAGCAGCAGATCGACAGCCTGACGAAGTCTCTCAACGCCAAAGTTCCCTCGGACTCCATGTACCCGTCCCTGGGACAGCTCGGCGAAGAGGTCCAGAAGGTCTCCACCTTCCTCGACTTGTACCACTCCCGTGCGCGCGATGACGAGAGTCTGCACAAGGTCAAGTCTCCCACCTCTCGCTCGGAAGGCCAGCAACTCTGGACCACTCTCGACGCTGTCGTCACCGTCGAACCCGTCCCACCTCGGAGAAAGAACCGCGAGCTCCGGCGGAGCCGCTCACTGAACAGCATGATGAAACCGTTACCAGAAATCCCCAACGACGAACGCCTCCAAACCGCACCACGAGACGCGCACGACCTCACGACCACCCAGCCCGCCCCTCGCCGTCAAGGAGGGTCCACCAGAATCGAAGAAGCAAAGTCCGCCATCGTCCACGCCGACGCCCAGCGCATGGCCGCATTCCGCAAACGCTTCAAGAACCGTCCGCCCCAGCTCCAGCTCCAGCCCCACCCATCCACATCCACATCCTCCTTACCCTCCCCTCCTCTCCCATCCGCGTTGCTGAAAGTCAAGTCTCCCCGCCGCTTGCCGCCCCCGCCTGCCACACAAGTCGCACCACTGGCAGCTGCACGTCAACTACCGCAACTCCCTGTGATCATGGCGGCCGCCCCCGCCCGTCCGCCCTCTATGAAGGCGCCGTATTGGGTCAAGAAGGTCCCGAAGACGCCTCGCACGATGCGCACCGAGCGTAGACAGGGATGGGGCGGTCCGTGGGATGTCGTGGGTATTAGTCAGGTCGTCGACGAGTTGAAGGAGGTGGTTTAAGAGTTCCTATAACGATGCTCGCAGAGAGCTTATCTCACCCGTCGTCCTTCGCTTGTACCCTGTTTACAACTTTCACTCTTTCGTTCGAGTCATTATTTTACTTTCACACTTCGCACTCGAATGTATCCATTTTTCACGCTTAGAACGTTAATGTCCGCACGGATTTCAATCTGCCGATACCCAAACACATTGGATTTTTCTTCCTTCTCAACCTTGAACTTAGCAGCCATTACATTAGACTTACTCTTCACACTCAATAATTATCATGTCGTTCGCAGGCTCGCAGGCCTAGGATGAAGTGTGGGTATATCATGTATTCCTTCTCCAGCAACGACAGCGAAGCCTCCTGCCAACGCGACTCGGCGTGCTCTCTTTCGGTACACATAAGCGACGAATAGGCATATACCGATGACATACGAGGTACGATAGCATACAACAGGTGACTACGAAAGCGGTATACTCCAGCATGAGCGTGACGTGAGCCGTCTTTTGAGCGAGCAAGCAACAAGGACATCCCATCCCTGCAAGCCGGTGTGCAAACGGTAACGCACTTAAAGCTTCTTGGAGTTGTCGACCGAGAGGGTCTGACCGGCAGCCTTGGCACGCTTGCGGAGCATCTGGGCAGACTTGTTGCCACGGATGCCTCCACCCCACTGGCGACGGTGCTCGTCGTACTTGTCGGAGCTGTAAAAAATGAATATCAGCAGCAGCAACAACCGGAGGTTGACAAGACATACAAGTTGGCCTTGGCAGCGCTGACGAGAGTAGCGAGCTCACGCTGGTCCTCGCTCTTAACATCCTGGACAACGAGAACAGCGGCGGTCTTCTTGTGGACGACCGTACCAAGACGGGCCTTGCCCTTCACGATGACGTAGGGGATACCCATCTTGCGGGCAAGAGCAGGCAGGAAGACGACGAGCTCAATAGGGTCGACATCGTGAGCGATGACGACGAGGGAAGCCTTCTTGGCCTCGATGAGAGCAACAGCGTGGTTCAAGCCGTACTTGACGAAGAGAGGCTTCTTCGACTCCTGCTTTACAGGTCAGAACAGTCTCCAAGTACAATTGAGAAACCCACGGACCTTAGCAGAAGCCTCCTTCTCCTCAGCAGTGGCCTTAGCCTCAGCCTCAAGACGAGCCTTCTTCTCCTGCTTAGTCTCAGGACGGTACTTGTTGAGGAGCTTGAACAACTGGGTAGCAGTGTTCTTGTCGAGGGTGTGGGAGAACTGAGCGATGGCGGGGGGAACCTTCAGACGCTGGTTCAGGATAACCTTCTGGCGTTGAAGGCGGACATATTCGGGCCACTTGACGAAGCGAGTCAAGTCGGTGGTGGGCTGAATGTCCTGGCCTGGATGCACGATGAGGGACCGTCAACTTAACAGGTAACTTAGGACATACCAATGCCGAAGTTCTTGGGGCGAGACTCAAAGAGAGGGTTCTTCGCCGCCTTAGTGCTCTTCTGAGCGAAGGGGGCAGCAGCGGGCTTCTTGGACTTGCCGGTCTTGGGGGGCTGGTCATTGAGACGAGAAACATCAGCGATTATTCGACATGAAAGCCGTCGCTTTAGCGATGCACTCGGAGCTCTAACGCCTACATCGACTGCGTAAAGCAGCGATGCAGACCCAGCGTAAACTCGTCACGTCGTTGCTTAATGCTAAGCTCGGCGACAGTGTCTATGTTGCTGGTGCGAATGTCGAGCAGCTATGAGACCTAAGAAGACATAAGTACACACGAACGCAGCAAACGTTATCCGATCTTGCGACGTACCATCCAGCCTCATAACTTCAATTCTCCGACGACATTCACAGTTTACGAGCATCCATCGCAACGCTACAGCGTTCTGGACAGGAGATACTCACCATTTTGCTTGATTGTCTTGAGGCTGCTTGAGGATGAGGACGACGGCGAGCTGAAGGTGTGCAAAGCTTGCAGAGCGCTCTTCACAGACGTTGACACAAATTGATAGGCGCCCATTTATCAGCGCTTATCAACGACTGGAATAGCATGATACGGATGTGTAGTTTCAGCTTACAAGAACATCGTAGTGCCTACCACAAGGATGGTTGGGGCCCTCTGACGAACGGGAACTGCTCTCACTTCACGAGAGGTGTGCGAGGTTCCACAATGGACATACTCCTCCTGTCCCTTATGGTCAGTACTTTAACTCAGTTGGGTGCAGGCAAGCGTACGAAATCGCAATGAACGCTTATATTCATAAGTATATGGTCGTATCACCACATGCTTGTCCATTCTATCTCGCCTTCCTAAGCACCCTCAGTTCTACAGACCAGGCGCGGGGGCGTGCCTAGCTGCCACTACGCCGAAGGATTTGAATCGAATTGTGTTTTGAGTTTGTTGTTGATTATCGTAGCGTCGACTACCAGTATCGCCTGCTTGCCTTATAGAAAGCGTCCATCGGCACATGAGGATGGTTGTCATTCTATTATGCAGGTCAGAAACAACATGCAGAGAGATTTTTGGATGGATACCAACGGTATCACGAAGGGGTTCATGCCTGCGAAGCGTGCAAGAGACGGCTAGAAGGTTTTGAGTAAGTGTTAAAGCGCATGGAAATTTATAGAAAGGCTGACAATAGTGGTTGCCAGTAGCTCATATATATTGAGCAGTAATAAACCCCTGCGTATGAATAGCTGGGTTAGTGCTCCGTATCGAAAGAGCGAATGAGTAAAGCTCACACAAATAACACCATGCCTATCAAACGGATTCAGGAGAATATTCATACGGTGATGTTAAGATGACCCGGCTTCAGTAGGTTTGCTTACCATTACAGATGAGAGCTTCGCTCAATGGTGTCCGAGCGCCAGAGAAAGACGTCCCTCGTAGTGCCCCTATCGATTTACGCCATGCAACTACGAGCGCAACTGTGTCTGCGATAATGACTGAGATACGTGTGATGAACCTAACTGTACCAAAGCTCTAAGCATTTCCATGGTTCAGAGGTGAGATCGGAGAACGTACGGCTATAATGATGAGACCGAACCAGCTACTTAGTGTTGGTCGTTGACTTCGACAAGCTAAAAATAAAAGGTCAGACATGAGTGAGAACATACCATATAAGCAGAGTCTCGGATAAAGGAGACACTCCTTCGCAAACTTCCAGAGGAGATAGGGGCACAAACATAACTTGTGCCATCGCGTACAAGACCTGTATCGGCGAAGGGAAGTGTCAGTGAGAACAATTCTGACGGTATATAGATGAAGGTCAGACCAACCAGATTGGCAATGAATGGGACTCCGGCAAGTCCAGAAACAAGGCAGAGCACCCACACTCGCCGTCCACAAAGAGCATAGGTGCGTAGCCCAGTGAATACTGGAATGGTAATTCTCGTTAGCCAGAATTGTCGGCACGACACACGACAGCCAATATACTGACTTGCGGACATCAGTAACTGGAGTAGGGTGCATGCGTCGGTCACTCGAAGTATCCATTCGCAGCTGCAGGTGGCGGCTGTAGGCATTCGTCATGGCATAGAAGGATACATGCAGACCTACCTCTACAATAATATAATATCAGTCACCATATTCCAAACGCAGCACGTTGAGCGACGTACAGTGAAGGTCGGAGTCGGGATCAATTGCAAGATCATGCTGAGGAGTGTTGCATATCGGCTTGAAATAAAAATCCACGTAGGGAGGCCCCACTTTTGACACCACATATAATGAACCTCCTGTCCCAATGTCAATGACCAGTCATAGCAGTATAACACTACGAAATGGTTTCAGACAGCAGACAAAGAGACGAAATCAGGCAGCTACGGTCATTTACCAGTGGTGGCTACAAGGACCCGAGAGGACGAAGTACTGTGAATGTAAGATATCCATGATCAGAGGTATATGCAGATATATCTAGTTCTAGATGACTCACAACGCTTGATACTCTGCGATACTCATCCCGTTCCGCAGAGAGTCCGACATGAGTTCAATAATGAGCCCGCTTGCGAGATATAGTTGGTGAGCAGTACTCTTGCTCTTGGTCTCGCAATGAGTGTACGGCTTATATGCACAGCCTAGATGATGAGATGAACAGATCTGGATGCGCATACATACCGGCATATTTTTGAATGACATGGCCGGAGATGGCGTCGTGGTGAACAGATGGTCTACGCGTGACCAACTTATACAACAGCAACGAGATATGAAGGTCGTACGAGAGCCTTGACTCCGCTCTCGTACTGATGAAAGATGACCGGTCCTAGACCAGTGACAGTAGCACGTACAATAAGGCAATATATGAGGCACCGAGATTGGGGTGAGAAACTTCGCGTTCGGGATCTCCACGCTGAATGAAGAACAAATTAGCTTCACCCTCAGCAGATAGAGTTTGACACAGAGATCGTCATTGACGATGAAAGATCTGTCTGAACTGATGAAGTGATCATAATAGACAGATGAGAGGCAGTATATACCTACGTCGAAGATACCCAGCGGTGTTTGCGACAGTACAATTCGCAGATACTGTAGAAGGCCGTAGCGAATCTCTTCCAACGAGAAACGCCAGTTTGTATCGTGAACAACAGATCTTTGAGACAATAACTGTCTATGCTGGCATTATATGTGTCTTACAGTAGATATAGATTTAAAGACGGCAAAATGATCCTACCAACCATCAGCAAAGATACCAGGAGCACGAAGCCTCCACTCACATTAACATCGCCACATCTACGCCGAGAACTCCGTATGCTTCAACAACTCTTCCCACTTGAACCCCTCCGGATCCTCATGGAAAGTCTTCAACAACGCCTCCCTCTCCCCCTTCCCAGCATCCTCACTCCAAAGATAAAACTTCTGTATCCCCAAAGCAAGCAGTTGCGCGTCCTGCTGACTGAGCATGTACCTCCCATCTCCACCTGCATCTATCGACCCAGAAGTCGACGGTGTGATCTCGCCCCGGAGGAGGACGATCCCGTGCGAACTCGCGAGGTCGGTGTAGTTCGTGAGGACGAGGTACGGCGTAGCAAACGTTGTGCGCTGTTTGTACTCCTGCAGAGGGGTGAACAACACGGTGGACGTGTGTGGGTTCTTCGACGGCGCGGGTTTGGCGAATAAGTCGGCCGTGATAGGCTTCGGCTCTGGTGGTGCACCGTGGAAGTCCCATTGCATGAAGAACATCTCATACGCCTTCTGGTCCGCCGAGGATTTCTCTTCCCCTACTTGTGCCCCTTCTCGCGGAACAGGAAGAATGAAGTGTGGGTATTTGTTGGCGACAGAGGTCATTTTGTGATAGGCGTCAACGGGGATGGTAGCGCATAGGTATCCGCGGCCTGTGCCCTTCGACCGCGAGGCATGGTAGGCTCGCCAGAGGAGTGAGATTTGATCAGCGGTATGTGGTGTTTCCAGTAGTTTGTCGATGTTCAAAAGTTCGGTGAGAGGCTACATGATTCATTTATTAGATCAAGACGGTGGACCGAGATATTCACGACGTACCCTGACTGGTGCGCTGTCTTTGCGTGTGGGTATTGAGACGGGCGGCGGTGTTGATGACGTCGTCGTGGAATCTTTTGGTTTTGGTGTAGAGGGAGTTTGGGGAGCTACGGGAGTAACAGGTGCCGCAGCAGCAGCCCTCTCTTTCCGCTTAGCGACCTCTTCCTCCTTCAGCTTTTGCTTGAGCTGTTCCACAGTGAGACCCTGCCTATTGACTAAACATGAGGCTTACAAGGTTTGGATACACATATAAACACTCACTCAGCTGCCCTCTGCTGTAGCTTCTCCGCGTACTTTGCCTCGTAGTTCACTTTCGGAGTGATGAGCTCATTAAGCAGCCACCGACTTGTGCTGAAGCTGCATCTCGCCGTGTGGGAGAGGGACGAATGTTGCCATATTGTACGAGCAGCAACTCTTGGTATTCGATACATGTTTGTTGCAAGTTAGAGTGTACCTGCGAAGAAAGCAGCTGGCAGCGTCAGAGCTAAGACTTGAACGGGAAATGCCGTGTGATCCTAGTGCGTAAGCGCACGGGAGTGGTCTGGGGTCCGGACCAACTCCCGACCACATCTCCGATTCAAGCTGAGAGAGATAGTCACGGTCGCATTGCTTATGCGACCAAAATATTGAGCTTTGAGGTCTTCAATGTAACTTACAACAGCACATAATACAGTTCGTGAGCATTTTCCAGTCATCATCTTCCAGTCATCATCTAACAATCGCCGTGGCAGTTCTTATTCTCGCTCTGGGCTACTACCACCTGAGCACTTTCAGGTTTGAGACCCGTAACGCCACTGATCGAACGGAGACAGTGAGGAGTGGCTCAAACTCATAGTAAGTACGCCAGTTCCTTAAATTGATCATTCACCGTTGACATTTCTCGCATCCAAAGGCATAGTTCTCGCTCTGGGACGTC
This sequence comes from Irpex sp. M6601, assembly GCA_037039805.1. Classification (NCBI taxonomy): domain Eukaryota; kingdom Fungi; phylum Basidiomycota; class Agaricomycetes; order Polyporales; family Irpicaceae; genus Irpex; species Irpex sp. M6601. Next base: position 47,181 of record JAXQGN010000144.1, on the reverse strand, counting down.
TTGAGAAGACCACTCACTCGACCACCTGAGCAGTTTTGAGAATTTTGAGACACGTAGTAAGCTACACCACCACTCAAACGGAGACCGTGGCTGGTGGCTCAAACTCTTCTCATGGTAAGTACCTCATGCCCTACTACTAAACTTACCCTCAGAGGCTCAGGCTGTAACTTTATGAGAGCCCGACCAGGGCCTTCTCGCTGCTCATGGCTTCCCAAGAAGAAAATTTCTACCCATATTAAGTACGTTAATTTCTTATATCGTAGTAATCCCCTAATACTAAACTTACCCTGTAAATTCATGAGACCCCGGATGGGACCTTCTCGCGGCTCATGGCACCCCAAGAAGACAACTCGCTCCATCACCCCGAGTTTTTTTGGCATAATATCGCTACTCCGTTGAAGACAGGCGATTTGAACTCTGGTCAGGGTACGTACGTACACCAGATTCCTTTACTGGGATATCCAGAGCTCATCCTGCCACTTCGTGAGAGCCTGACCAGCAATCCACGACTTGTTCGCGTAAACCTGACGTTTGCGAAAGTTCAACCTGTCTACTGGGCCTGGGAAGACGTTAAATCTGCTCCAACACCTGAGTTGTGGACATAGTACCACTACTCCAACAGAGACAGCCTCAGGCAGGTGACTCGCACTTGAACTGAACCAAGTATACGCGATTCTTATAGTAGAGTACCCTGTCCTTATTCTGCGACTTCGTCAGAGTCTGGCTACTAGGGCTCAATCACTCACATGACCACTTGAATATAGTACCGCTACGTAATCGACGAAGGGCTCGAACTGAACGTCAAAGTACGTATGACAAACTCTGGTTCTGGTGATACCCTGACCTAACCTTGTACTTTACTGGGATCAGCTCGGCAGTCTTAATACGTTCGATACCTATAGGCAGTGCATATAAAAGCTCAAATCTAGGTCTCGATAAAAATCAGAATCCCCTTCTCCAGTCATCTTTCTCTCTCTCTTTCGACTTTCACGCAGAAAACAAAGCAACGATGTCCGCAGAAAAAATCGAACTTGGTGTCTGTACGTATCGTCCCGTACTGCTTCGTCGATGTTACGACTGCTGAAAACATTGGTGCAGACATGATCAAGAACACTGGGACAGGCACGGTCCTGACTATCAAGTATGTTTCCTATCTCGGAGTTCTAATGTTTTCAAGGCTGAGATATTAAACTCACTCAGTGGAGGTAGTTCCGATGATGGTACGTAAAATGCTTATCCGGGAACACGGGCGACAGCATGTCAGCAAACAATGACGGGTTCAAACGTATACAGGCACTAGTGTGCAAGGATATAAGAAGCGCGATCTCGACAACGTCGGGGTCCCCGCCCAGCTCTGGATCCTCAACAAGGCTTCCAGCACCGATGCCTACTGGCTTCAAAACGCAAACAGCCGCACGTACTTGACTCTCAAAGACGGTATGTGTACATGCCTGATGATGAAACCCAAGTTTCCGCTCTCACTCCGGCATATTTGTTAGGTGGCTCCGCGGACCACACGCCTATCATAGGCAACAAGACTACTGGCGCTACTGACCAACACTGGCAGTTTTTCCCCAACCCGCAGAAAACCGCATACCGGTACGTTTCTGTAAATGTATTATCTGTCTTGGCACCTATCTCACTACTTGTGGCACGCTGCGCTATCATCTGTAAAGCATCGCGAACGTGGCGGCGGGCAGTGAGCATCTCTATTTGACCGGTACTACTCAGAACTAACGACAGACACAATCATAAGCCTGCATTGACCTCTATGGCGGGTAAGTATTGACACGTTTTGCGCGCCGTGGTACCCTTACTAATTCGACTCTCATCTATTTGCAACTGAAAGCGGTACTGCTGATGGTACAGCTGTGAACGGATGGGGATTCGGCGGCTGGGTCAACAAGAATCAAGTGTGGGAGCTTGTACGTGTTTGAATCCTGGCTCTCGAACAACTCGCCATGGCGTAGCAACGAAATCTTGGTATGCCAGCCAGAAAGTTGCCACCTTATTCAATTGTCCTAATGACATTTATCTCGATATAGATAGCTCCGACTCAAGTTACGAAGGCTGAATTGGACTCGACACTCTCGACAGGAATAGCACTAGCGCTGTACTAGTTCCACTGTTACGAGATTTGTCTCCGCTCGTGTTGTCATGTACTATGAAAAACCCATACATCTGTACGAGTTCGAATGGTTTACGATTTGAGTACAATTTCTGAGGTCGAAGAACACTACTTCAAGTTCAGTTTCAAACAAGGGACTGGAACCCTAATCACACGAAGTATACAAGACTCTCGTACTGGAATGCCGTCAGCTATGCTGTGATTCTGTGAGAGTTTGACTGGGATACTTGTTCACTTGAGTGTTTGGTACCGTCACGGAAACGAAGACGGGGGCCCGAACGAAAACCCAAGTCAGCACTGCACTAGTACACAAAAGTCTCGCTGTAGAAATCCCTTGATCCCACTGGCATTCTTCACCAGAGCCAGCCTTTCAATCAACTGGATACCGTCAATACCTATAGGCAGTTCGAATTAAACTCTAGTCGGTATAAGTATATAAGGCCTGGGCCTCGATTACCACTAGGCTCCCCATCACATATGAGCTTGCTCTGGGGGCAACTTGAAGGATGCACCCTTATAGTAAGCACTGGCAGCTATTGACTTGTACTAAAGCCGCATCTTCCCGCGTGAGAGACGGACGAGTGTTGCCATATTGTACAAGCAGCAACTCTTGGTATCCGATACATTTTGTATGCAAGAGCAGCTGGCAAGGGTTAGAGCTACAGTAAGAGCACGCAACGAGAGCTTAATCGTATGACAGACTAACGGGAAATGCCGTGTGATCCTGGTGCGTAAGCGCACGGGAGTGGTCTGGGGTCCCGACCAACTCCCGACCACATCTCCGATTCAAGCTGAGAGAGATACTTAGTCATGGTCGCATTGCTTATGCGACCAATTATTGAGCTTTGAGGTCCTCAACGTAACTTACAACAGCACATAACACAGCTCGTGAGCATTTACCACTCATCTCGCCGTGGCATTTCTCGTTCTCGCTCTGGGGAAGACCACTCGCTTCACCACCTGATCACTTTCAGGTTTGAGACACGTAATACCACTGCTCGAGCAGAGATTGCGACGGGTGGTTCAAACTCTACTCATAGTAAGTGCGTCAGTTTCTTAAATTGATCATTTACCGTTAGCATTCCTCGCATCCAAAGGCATAGTTCTGGCTCTGGGACGTCTTGAGAAGAGTCAGAAGACCACTCACTCGATCACCTGGGCATCTTTGAGACACGTAAGTTACACCACCGCTCAAACGGAGACCGCGGCGAGTGGCCCAAACTCTACTCATGGTAAGTCCCTCACTTTCTTATATGGTAGTAATCCCCTTACTACTAAACTGACCCTGTAAATTTATGAGAGCCCGACTAGGAGCTCAAGCTTCTTGCGGCCCATGGCATCCCAAGAAGACGACTTGCTCCATCACCCCAAGTCCTTTGACATCATATCGCTACTCCGTTGAAGACAGGCGATTTGAACGCTAATCAGAGTTAGTACACTAAATTCTTCTACTGGGATAGCCTGAGCTCATCTTGCCACTTCGTGAGAGTCCGGCCAGCAATCCACTAATTGTTCGCGTAAACCTGAAGTCTGCGAAAGTTCAACCTGTCTACTGTGCCTGGGAAGACGTTAAATTTGCTCGACCACCTGATTTCTTCCGGACACAGTACAACTACTCCAACGGAGACAGTGACTCACATTTGAATCGAACCAAGTATACGTGACTCTCATAGCGGAATGCCCTGTCCTTATTCTATGACTTCGTCAGAGTCTAGCTAGGACTTACTCATTCACCTGAGCACTTCGGCATCCTACCGCTACGTAATTGAAGACGGGCTGGAACTAAACGTCAAAGTACGTATGCAAAGCTCTGGTTCTGGTAATACTCTGGCCTGACCTTGTACTTCACTGGGACCGGCTCGGCAGTCTGAATACCTTCAATACCTATAGGCAGTACAGATAAAAGCTCAACTCTAGGTCTCGATAACAGACAGGATCCCCATCGCCAATCGCCTCTCTCTCTCTCTCTCTCCTTCGACCTTCACAAAGAAAGTAAAGCAACGATGTCCGCAGAAAAAATCGAACCCGGTATCTGTATGTATCCGAGTCTCGTACTGCTTCCTCGATGTTGCAACTGCTTATAAAATTGTTGCAGACATGATCAAGAACACTGGGACAGGCACGGTCCTGACCCTCAAGTATGTTTCCTACTACCTCGGAGTTCTAATGTTTTGGCTGAGGTTTTACACTCACTCAGGGGAGGTTCCGCTGATGATGGTACGTAACATGCTTCTCCGGGAACACGGGCGACAGCATGTCAGCAAACAATGACGGGTTCAAACGTATACAGGCACTAGTGTGCAAGGATATAAGAAGCGCGATCTCAGTGAAGACGGTGTCTCCGCCCAGCTCTGGATAGCCACCAAGGTTGTCAACAACGACGCCTACTACCTTCAAAACGCAAACAGCTGCACGTACTTGACTCTCAAAGACGGTATGTGTACACGCCTGGTGATGAAACCAGAGTTTCCGCGCTCAATCCAGCATATTTGTAGGTCTCTCCGCGGATAACACGCCTATCATAGGCAACAAGAGTACTGCCGGTAGTAGTAATCAACACTGGAAGTTTTTCCTCAACCCGGAGAAAACCGCATACCGGTACGTTTCTGTGACTGTGTTATTTGTCCTGGCACCTGTCTCACTACCTGTGGGCACTATTATCTGTAAAGCATCACGAACGTCGCGTCGAACAGTGAGCATCTCTATTTGACTGGTACTACTCAGAACTAACGATATACACAATCATAAGCCTGCGTTGACCTCTATTACGGGTAAGTCTTAACACACGTTTTGCGCGTCGTGGTACCCTTACTAATTCGACTCTCATCTATTTGCAACTGAAAGCGGTTCCGATGATGGTACAGCTGTGGCCGGATGGGGATGGAACGGCTGGGACAACGTGCATCAAGTGTGGGAGGTCATTCGAGTTTAAATCTGAGTTCTGGCTCTCGAACAACTCGCCATGGCGTAGCAACGAAATTTTGGTATGTCAGCCAGAAAGTTGCCACCTGATCCCATTGTCCTGATAACATTTTCTCGATATGGCTCCGACGCATGTTACGAAGGCTGAAATGGACTCGACACTCTCGACAGGAATCGTACTAGCGCTGTACCACTGTTACGAGATTTGTCTCGGCTTGTATTGTCATGTACTATGAAAAACCCATACATCTGTACGAATTCGAATGGTTCACGATTTGAGTCCGATTTCTGAGGTCGAAGAACACTACCTCAGTCTCCGAGTCAAACAAGGGGCTGAGACCCTAAGCATACGAACTTGAAGTATACAAGACTCTCGTACTGGAATGCCGTCAGCTATGCTGTGATTTTGTGAGTGCACTGGGACTTACTCGTTCACTTGAGTGCTTCGATTCAGTACCGTCACGCATACGAAGACGGGGCCAGGACCAAAATCCAAGTCAGTAAGTAGTTCTGTACACAAAGTTCTCGTTTCAGAAATACCTTGACCCTATTCTTTACCAGGGCCGGTTCGACCGCCTGAATACCGTCGATACATATAGGCAGTTCGAACGGAACTTTAGTTGGTGTAAGTATACAAGAGCCTAGGTCTCGATTACTTTCAGGCTCCCCATCACGAGGAAAATCAAGCAACAAGTCAGCGGGAATGAGCTTGTTTGAGAGTAAGAAAGCACCCTTATGTACCTGGTCCTGAACAACGCTGCCATGCTAATACGATGCGACGTCAGAGGAAATAAAGGAAGCCATACCCTGACGTAGATCAAGTTCCACCGTACCCTAACGAGATTGCTCGGTCAGGAGCAGGTATCACACATCGCACGCAAGATGAGCGGAGGAAGACGATACGTATACTCTTACAAAAATTGACAGGAAAGCATATTATACGCGAGACACAAGGATGCAGGTAAGAATCGCAAAACAACCGCAAACATTCCATGGCATGGCCAATTTAAGAGGTCACTGCAGTCCGTGTTAGCTGATTGACTGAGCGACATGAAGATGCAAAACTCACTGTAGCTGGCAGGGTCGATATGCTCAGGCAGATCAGGAACCGCAACCTCGAAGCGAGCTTGGATGGCAGCCATCACTTGCTGGTCGGACTCCGACGAGACGAAGGTGATCGCGAGACCCTTGGTTCCGAAACGTCCAGCACGACTATACACAACAGAACGTTAGGAAAGAGATCAAGCGTGGTAGAAAGGTCTATGGTACGTACCCGACACGATGGAGGTAGCTGTCAGCGTCGGCAGGGCAGTCGTAGTTGACCACGATGTTGACACGCTCGACATCGATACCACGACCGAAGATGTCGGTTGCGACAAGGATACGCTTTTCGAACGCCTTGAATGCAGTGTAGCGGGTGATACTACAAGACATAAATCAATATACGTGTATTAGCATGATGTTAAGGCAGACGCTTACCGCTCCTCCTGGGTCAAGTTCGAGTGAATGGAGATACTCGGGAAGTTGCAAGAAACAAGCAGCTTGTCCAACTCAATGGCACGCTGCACGGACTTGACGAAGATAACGACCTGAGGGAGCATTGTTCAGTACACGGCCTACCACGCGGTTCGCAGTGACTGACCTGGTTGAATTCCAACGTATCGAGAAGTTCGTTGAGCTTCCTGTTTTTGGCGACTTCCTCGAGCTTGACGTAGTGTTGTTGTAGTCCGTGAAGAGTCAGCTTGGTCTCGTCGTCGACGAAGATCTCAAGAGGCTGAAACAAAGCCAAGTCAATCATTATTGATATTATACACTCTATAGATCGTACTCACGTTAGCCATGAACTTCTTGCAAGTAACACGGATCTCCTTTGCCAGGGTGGCGCTGAACATCATAACTTGTTTGTGATGGGGAGTTGCACGGAAGATTTCCTGAACGTCACGACGCATGTCTGGGAGATGGTGCCGAGGTGAGAAGCTTCGTCGACAAACAAACGAGAGAAAACGCAGTCGTTAAAGGTCAAAAAGAATGCGAAAACGTGAACGCAGAAAAGCGCCATAACTTCAGCCCCGTGTGCCTCGTTCTTCGATAGTTGAGTTCAGCGAAAGCTTCCGACAACAAACTCGACGACCGCGCGCCAATCCTTCAGCTTCCTCAGCCACAGCGAATTCCGCAACAAACACGTCAACACCGGTCTCCAGATCGCTCGAAGCGCAATGTGGCGCAGCGAAAGATGCGGGTAGAAGGGAGGCGACAACAGCTTCCTGAAAGCTCCCAGGTCGGGACAAAGCGAGGCAAACAAAGGGGCCAGCAGCACAGTCGAAATGTGCATGCTTTATCTGACATGGAGCGTATCGTGAAGGGCCGAATATTTGCAGGATGACTAACCAAGCTGTTCGAGCATTTTATCGCACTCGTCCAGAACGAAATGTTTGACCTTGGAGGCGTCGAGGGCTTTGTCTCTCACGAGGGCGTTGAGACGACCGGGAGTGGCGACGACGATGTGCGGGCACTTTGACTTGTCACGGATGAGCTCGATGTCCTTGGAAACCGGGATACCGCCGTAGAAGGTGCTGATGCGCACTTCTGGCATGTACTTGGCGAAACGGGTGTACTCGTTCTTGATCTGGAAGGCCAGTTCACGCGTGTGGCACATGACGAGGACGGAAACCTCGCCGTCCACAGGCTCCAGCTGCTGGAGCGTCGCGAGGACGAATACAGCCGTTTTTCCGTGACCAGACTTGGCCTGACAGAGCACGTCCATGCCAAGCACGGCCTGGGGAATACACTCCTGTTGGACTGCAATACGCGTTTAGCGCGTTGGAACACGAGTATATGCGCTGATTACACACCTTCAGACGGATGCTCGAAACCTAAATCACTAATGGCACGCAGCAACTCAGGCTTCAACAAGAAATCCCTGAATGAACACGTATGGTGAGTCACGGGTGTGAGTGAAAGAAATGTAGCAGCTGGCATACCTGAAACCGGTCGAGTGGATACCAGCAAAGTTTTTCTTCTCGCCCTCGCCATCTACGGCGGGTGCAGCTGCAGCAGCACCCGTCGACGCGGATGGCGCTGCGGCGCCGCTGGTGACGACGTCGTGCTCGTCCTCGTAGTCGATAAGCTCTTCGTTGTCGGGTGCGCTCATTTTGATGTTCTAGTCGTCACTGGGGTCGTCTGAGATGATAGAGAAGAAGAAACAAGCAGGAAGAAGAGAGAGGACAAAGACGACGGTGGAAGGAGGAAAAAGGGCGGGGCGGGCGCGTGGAATCTGAACCAAGGGCGCGCGGCGGCGCTTCCGGCCGGGCGGTCTGCCCAGCGCCCATACTGGCCGGCCAGCCTCGGCCAGGTTCTGCCGTCCCTGATGCTGATTATCTATTCTATTTCTTCGACTGCTCTCGCCCACAACAGACGACCAAGCTCTACAAATTCCTGCCATTTCGTGTCTTCTTTCCTGTTTTCTTTCCAAATTTCGGGGGGCCGAAACATAAGAAAGTGTGGGAAGGTGGCGTTCGTGAGCTGTGAGTGGACGGCTCGGCCGACGGCGGAGGATGATGTTATGATGGCCGTGTTAGAGCAAGTCTCAGCTGGCCGTGTCGCTGCGAGTACCCTCGGCAGTCGTATGGATACTTAAGCTAACTTTTAAGTTAACTTAATAAGTCGCGGGGAACCTCGTTGTCTCGTCGTTTCGTGCTTGTCTGCAACGTCCATCTCTGGCGACCCAGCATGTCACAACCCCGGCAGACATATCCATTTTGGTGAGCCCAATTCACTTGAGAGTCGTCACGAGACTGATACCGCTTAATTGCAGGCTGGGAGGTTCGTAGTCGACCATGTTGTTGCGAACAGTGCTGACCAGACGTTGTATAAACTTGCACATGCAGGAGTGGGGGCTTCCAGTGAGTACCAATCGACATGTTCGTGGCGAAGCTCGTTTTAACCATTTCACAGTGGCTGCAGCATGCACGCATCCCCTGGACTTGACAAAAGTGTACGCCCGTGACATTTACACACATATGGCGGTACTCAAACTACTATCATCACAGCCGCCTCCAGACGATTCCCCCGGTTCACGGCCACAAGCCCTCCATGTTCTCCGTGCTGCGTCTCACCGTCGCAAAAACCGGCTTTAGAAGCTTGTACACCGGACTCTCAGCCGCTTTCTTGCGCCAGATGTCATACTCACTGGTCCGACTAGGATCATATGAGAAGATGAAGGAAGTCTTGTCGAAAAACGGCCGACCTTCAAGCGGTTCTCTATTTTTGTCGGCCATGGCAGCGGGTGCAATAGGTGGTATCGCAGGGAATCCCGCAGGTGAGTCTGTACGTGCTATGACCGCACCTTCAATAGGTTGACATGTGCTAGACATACTTCTTGTGCGCATGACTAGTGACAACATCAGACCACCAGAACAGCGATACAACTACTCTAACGCTATATCCGGATTGTTTAGACTGATTAGAGAAGAGGGTGTGAAAGGTCTCTTCCGTGGCCTCGAAGCGAACGTGGTAGGTGAACTCTGTGTGAATCATATATGCAGTCTAAGGTTCTGACACCCTTGAATCGTAGGTTAGAGCAGTATTAATGAACGTACGTTATGACTCGTTTCTGTCATGCTATGGACAAATATCTGACACTTTGTCTAGGCTTCACAAGTTGCAACGTAAGCAAGATGCACTCATACGTTCGGGACCATTACTGAGGCCAGCGTAGATACGACTATTTCAAGTCCAAACTGCTCTCGTATACCTTGCCGGTAGTGAATTACCGTTTCAAGGACAACCTGGTCTGTCACACTGCTTCGAGTTTGCTAGCTGGAGCAGTAGCCACAAGTACGTCCTCCTCTTCTTTGATGTCATCGGTGTTAACCTCCGCCGTCAGCTGTCTGTTCGCCTGCTGACGTTCTCCGATCACGCGTCATGTCTGCTGTGAGTGCCGTACCTCAACGTATTCCCGGAAAGTGGGCTGATGGCCAGACGCAGTCGTGCGATTCTGGTATAATGCACATACTTCGGGAATCTCTGCACAAGGAAGGGCCAGCCTTCCTGTTCAAGGGATGGACTCCGGCCTTCATACGTCTCGGCCCCAACACTGTTCTGATGTTTGTTTTCTTCGAGGTAAGACTCCATTCGCCACTTCTTTCCCAGCGTATGCGCTTATCGTCCTAATACAGCAACTAAAACGTGGATGGAGGACCGTATTCCCCACATCCTGAAGGGTCTTTTCAGTACTAGACATCTCTAGACTCCCCTAGAAGATAGACCTTACATTGGACGAAGACACCTACTAGAACGGTATGATAAATACCAGCCTCGTTAATGTGCCCGGAGATTCTGCACTCTCACAAGTCTTATCTTATTTCTCTATCTCTATTGGCACCTACGCTTATGTACGATACCATACAGCCTACATGACAGCACACAATCGCATTCGCTTTCCGTGTCCTGGTCAACTCTTTATGCGAGGAGACCGTCTTGGGTTCGCCGCCTTAATAAGCTTCTTCGAGGGGGAGAACATCCAGGTATGAATAGCTTTGATCGGCGTATCGCGTTCGCACATGCCAATCTCGCACCTGTGCGCTCCTGAGAAGGTGGAGACACGCGTGAAATCACACGGTCTACCCCTGCTGGACACGTAGAGTTTCATCACTCATAACGCCATTCACGGTCATGCATCGTGCTCTAGCCACTCGTGAGTGAAAAACCTTCCTTCTTCACTCTTCAATGCCTTACGTCCATTCCTCCAACCGGAACTCTGCAACAGCCCAATCGCAGATGGTGCTGCTGCGCATGCGCACGCTCCAGAGACAAGATGCCGATTCATTTTGACGAACAGCCGTTGCTGCGCAGCCTTCCATGGCTCCTTGATTGAATATGCTTGATATACGATCTGAACTGACCTTGGCACCGCCTTGATCGCCACAGTGTGTACCTCCCAGAAGGCCGCGATGAACTTGGCTTTTCCCATCTACACCAAAAACCGCAGATCATGTAAGTGGCATCGCATGACACAGAATATCACGTATCTTCAGATTCCAAGTGAAAGCAGTGTCTCGACTGTGCACAATCGCCACCAATAACTCTACTGACCACTCGGCCATCTCTCAGACGTCAGTCCGCGTCAGATAGCAGCGGTCCGCGCTCAACAACGTTCAACGAGCACGGACCTGGCAGCTGACCTATGTACCTCACTGACACCACCGGCTTACCATCCATCTCGAAGCATCAGGAGAAGGGTATGTGTCTTCCCTCATCGAACAAGCCGCCCGCGATCCAGATGCGTCCGCAGTCGCTGCAGTGCGTGAGAGGAAGTGTCCTTCAGTGTGCTTTCTAACGTTATGGTGTTATAGCGGGTGGTAAGATTCGTTTGTGCGAAGCGCTTGGGGAGGATGTACTTAAAGGTGCGGCTGAGCTAGTTTGTTCAATGCCCACATCGAACCACACTCTATCAACCCACTGTACTGTCACCATATCCCCATACGAAACATCTTCTCCTTCGATGCCTTCAAGACATACGAACCCGTTTTCTGGCTTCAAGTCGAGCAGTAGCAGTAGCCAGGTACGTCAACGTTATCAATGACGATGACATATAGAACAGCTCTGATTCGCTACTCCATATAGTCTTCGTTGGCGCGTTCAGACACACAGTCGTCCACACTGAGTGCAGCGTCGAGTAAATCCTCACTAGCATCCCTATTCACTCGACCCACAGTGCGTACACCGGTCATCTCGGAGATACGCCCACGCCCTCTGACGTGGTCTGATAGTCACATATGATCTCCAATCTTTCCAACCACAGTCCGAAGTCATCGTCGCAACGGAATATTGTGAGCAGAACTGTCGATCTTCTCGGAAATATAAGCAGAAGCTGATAAACACCGCCCGCTGTATCTTATGCTATCAGGCCGAAATGCTCGACAATGATAATCAAGCTTGGGGAAGACCAAGGAGGTCGTAGATGTGCTTGAGCTTCACCGGGAACTTTCGTTGTATACCCATATCCCATGTCGGCATAGTATACCCATGCGGTAGAGCTCGGACAATATGTATTATGAGAAACCACCAACGTGCCTAGTTTACGTCTTCAGCAGTATTTGCTAGCACTACAACCCCGTGGTCAGACTCTATCCCCAATTCTTTCTATTTAGGCTTTGACACGGAACCTGTGCGTCAACGGCTCGCAATTGAGACGATACAAAACTACCGCCTCGTGATAAACGCAAGGGACCAGCGCCGAGGCCAATGAATGTGAATGAAATACTATGTGCTCGGGAAGACTGTGAGGCCTGGATCCGAACCATGTCGGATAATGAGCGGCCAGGACAGGCAGTTCTAGTCGATGCGCACGGAAGGTTGCGTGTGAGCCAAACCCATAAGTGTATGTTAGGTGAGGAACTTCAGTCTATGGATGACCTTCTGCGTAAATCTGGCCGTGGTCTATCTTATATACAATATACATGACGAGTGGTTCTAAAGCGTTCCGGTTGACAGGTGAGGGAGTGTTGCGAGAGAATTTGAGATGATTATTGTACAAGAGTATTTCAACATAGTACAGTGCCGATTGCGGCGTACACACGAGTGCCTATAACTGGAATTGACATAGCTTCGAGCGGAATGTCTGGTCATCTATATGAAATAGTAAGCACGTAGAGTTCGAAGTCGCATTGGCAAAACGCTCGATTCTGCTTACCTTCCATACAGTCTACAGTGTCATGATGGAGCTTAAGGGGAAGAAATGAGCGGCGCCTTTCGCTGCCATTCCTCACTCTCTAGCTGCTGCACAACAAACGCTGCAAATGCAGCCCTCGATAGGTAGGGCTTGACGACACCGTCCCCGACATAGCCAGCCACGACGTCCTTCTTCGGTTCCCTCGTCAATATCGGAACCCTTGCGATCGTCCATGCTAAATCCCCTCCCTCCCCTCGTATCACCTCTCCGACAGCGACTATATCGTTGTATGCGCTGTGCGCAAAGAGCGAGACGCCTGCAACGAGAGACTTGAATATGATATCGAACTTGTCGTGTTCGTCTTTGATACTCGGGGTGCCTAGCGCGATCAGGCGCTTCACTCCGTGCCTCTTCATCACCTTTATCACCAGGGAGTATGCTTTCGCCAGAGGTGTATCTGAGGGGTACAGTAGTCCTTTGTTGACTGGAGGTCCCAATGCAGAGACGACAGCCTCAACTCCCTCCATCGCGCTGTCGATGACGGCCTCGTCCGTCAGTTGTCCTTCGACCACTGTAACATTCGAGTGGTTCCGAATTGTCTCCGACAGCTTCTGAGGTGACCGCACCAGGGCAACGAGAGTGTGGCCTGAGCGAAGCCCTTCATCAATAAGCAGCTGACCTGAGGGACCAGTGGCTCCGAGCACCAGAAGACGCATGGTACTTGAAAGTCGCGGTGGTGGTTCGAGAGAGAACCCACAAGGGTTACCAAAAGCGGAAGCGACATATTATTTGATCAGATCCCGATCTGATGCTTAGTGAAGCGCTGATCAGTCTCTTCAAGTTCTCTGGACACAACGCTGACCTTCAGGAAATGGCATTACTGTCGTGAAAGCTGTACAGGCCAATTTATGGTTCATAAATTAGTAGGTGATCATGTCAATCATAACTCGGAAAGAATTTTGATGTTTTATTGCTCAGTGTTTGTTCGTACATTCGATTATCACGGTTCAAATGGCCATGACAGTGCCAGTGCACGCGGGCAATGTTGACAAGAAGTCTACCTGACTTGCGCTGACAGATGCGAGAATCTGGTGATATTTACGATAGATTCTATTACTGCAGAAGAGTAAAATCGTTGTTCCATATGGGATGTCTTCAACTACTGGGAAGGATGCGAAGTGCGAGTGGACTCGCTGGCCAATTATTACCACGCGGGCACAAAAGTGAGTAAAAGACTCTGGCATACTTAATGTCTAGCAAATATTTAGTATCCTCGTAGAACTGTGATCCTGTGATTCTGTCAGGTCGAATAAGATCATGGAAGACCCTGCCGCCACTCCTCCTTTGACGTGTCAGTGATGCGGAAGTCAACGACTCACATGGAAAGCATTTTTATCTGACCGGAACGAAGACGTGGGTGAGACCACTTGTATCACACCTGGTACTGATGCATGTCTGGATTATGGAGGATGGATATCTAATCCGCAATCCAGAGCAGCTCGCCCCGTCGCGTCCCAGTGTAAGTTGTCATAAGACATTCCACTCAGGGTTATTCTACAGGTAGCACGAGGAGCTACATTCTTTGTGCACCACCCGAACATCGGCAGACGTCAATCGAGGTCAGTCTATCAAATTTTCGAATATCGGATTTGCAGATGTGTCCGCGTTTGAGCCTCACGCATTTCCGAGCCCGTAGAGTGGCAGGTGAGCCTCATCTTCTCCGCTTTACCCGACGTCACCCGGATGGACAGTGGAGAGTATAAATATAGCTGTCATACTGGGACATTAACAGCAGCATCAGCTCTTCTTCTCGAGTGGCACACGGACCGTCAACAACCACGACCACTGATGCGCTTCGCCAACTCTCTCCGCCTTCTGGTAGCGTTCTCCAGCATCGCCAGCCCCATGCTGGCTTATGCTGCTAAATCATTTGCCGGTTCGAACTTGTACTATGCTGCGGGGCTCTCTGCAGCCGAGCGCACAACGCTGCTCAAGTACGTATGACCATTGATTCTGCTCGTGTATAGTAACTGATCTTCCACGCCACAGTGGGCTACAGAGCGCCGGCATGAAGGTTCTGCGTGTATGGTTGGACGGACAGTCTCAGTCTCAGAAGGTTCTGACAGCCGTTTACTCAACTCTTGATTGTTCTGACGTGACCTGTTCCCTCAGGGCACAAACATTAATCCATTTCCTGACCTTGAGCCTACCCAAATTTGCAACGGCGACGAGTCATGCTACAACGACACCGTTCTGGAGAGGCTCGATGATTTCATGATCGACGCGCACGCGCATGGAATCAAGGTTAGTAGCTGCTTCAGTGTGTGCTGTGTGCATGGAGTCTAACTTTTGGCCAGCTCCTTATCAGTATGCATTCTTTCAATGCTCTGCAAGCTGGTGATGTCTATGGCAAGGAATTCGGCACTGGGTACTTCTACGAGCAAGACTATCCACAGCAAGCATTCGACAAACGTCTCCAGCATATCTTAAACCATGTGCATACTTCATTGGGAAAGCCTTGGAAGGAACTGAACGACTATATCTTTGCCTTCGAAGCCGAGAACGAAGCCATGATCGGGAAGGTCGTCGTTACCATGATATACCCTTTGTGACACCAATCTGACAGCACTTTACAGGGCCAGCAATACATCATTGACCACCAGTACTGGTATGTAGCCAGTACTCGCTAATTTACGGTATCGCCTTACATTTGAGCAGGCAGTGCGATCGAGCAACTACCATCAAGAACGAGTTGAACGGGAACACCGGTGTGAGTCTCTCAACTCAGTCTTGTTACTTGCCATACTGACAGCTTCAAATCAGATTCTGGTGACCACTGGAGGAGAATCTTGGATGGACGAGTCCGTTCAGCCCGACTGGTTGTCATGCCCCGCTCTCGATGTCATCTCCATCCATGCCTACGGAACCGGAGACTACGCGACTTCCGCCATCCAAACCTACGTCTCGCGTGCTCAGGCTGCAGGCAAGAAGCTCATTATGGAGGAATGGTATGTAACTCTAGTAGGCACTTTCATGACATACTGTGACTGACGCTCGGAATACAGGGGAGCGTGCTACTTCACCACGGAGAATAACAACTGCCCCACCGGCAGTGTTCTCTCAACCTCGACTCGCAACCAAAACATCAAGACCTGGGCGAGCCAGATCACTGCTGCTGGTCTTCCTTGGCTTTATTGGCAGGTTATCCCTAACGCTGACCCTCACGTAAGTGCTTGCCTCCGAAAAATAGTCGAGTGGTCATTATGCTTAACCATATCTTCATCTAGTTCGGCAACGACTATGAGATTGGCATTGGTGATGCGTCCTGGAGCACTTTGCAGGCAGCTGCTCAAGCTGCTGGGCAAGCGAATGCCGCGTTTGACTTCAGCAAGTGGCTGTTGTAACTTCTTCGAGATGTTCAATCTGGAAACGGTCAGACTGCTTTATGCAGATACATCTCGATAATGGTAGGTTCTAACTTGGGTTATGAATGAAATGTAATTGTAGTCTCGTATGTCCCTTGTTGCGTTCAACAAACCCCCAATCAATCCACTGCTTCTCACGGACGCGTAGTTGACTAGAAAGATTGATATATCTCTACGTCGTAAACATACATCGATTCGTTGCTACAAAACAATCGTTGGTACGCTCGGGCTCGCGGAGTCTCCCATCTATGACAGCTACAAATACAGATAAATACTAGACATGCATAGCACAAACGCAGTTTGTACTGCAGTTATTCGTCATATAAGGTGCATCGCTAATGAAACACTTTTCTGTCTTCATCCAAGCCTTCGAGGCTCACTCGTAGACACGGATCGAGTTGATTTCGAAGTACGCGTTCGCGAAAGCTCCGGGGTTGTTGTTAACGTAGTCTGAAATGCGATACGTGAGTACATCACAACACAAGAGAAACAAGTTTGCAAACTTACCAACGCAAGTGCTCGGGCATCCAGAGTTACCATAGACGCTTCCAGCCCAGTCACCGCCTACAAAAAGCACAGCATCAGTTGGCATAGGTATCAGCAGTCCGGACAGCCACTGAAACGTACAGAAAGTCAAGTTAATAATGATGTTGTTTTCTCCAAAGTGGGAGTCGATATCGCAAGATGTGTTCGGGAACAACGCTACGGGAGTGCCCTATCAACAGTCCTCGTTAGCAACGCCTCTTTACTCACAGTCATCCAAAGAATGATAGCCTACCCAGTTATCAGTGTTGATAGTCCCCGAGCCAATATCACTAGGCTTTCCTCCATCTCTAGGGAAGAACCACGCCTTGATAGCAGTACTAGACCTCTCAACAGCGTACCATCCTCCCCCAACAGCATTAAACGACGGGCCAAACGACTTAGCGTCTGCCGCCTGCACATTGCATCCCGTATTGCCGTTGTCCGCAGCCACACAGTCCAAGCTGTTCGGAGTGCCTGTTTCCGCGCGGGAGGCGGGGACGGTGCAGCCTGCTGAGGTGTGTAGACTGACGAGGTTGGTGCCTTGGTTGTTCACGCCCTCGACTAGGTCGATCTCGCCGTCGTTTGGCCAGGTTGCTTCGTTTGTCTCCCAGATGGCGGGCCAGGTGCCACAGCCCTCAGGCATGTGTTGTACGTCAAAGCTGGGTAGGTAGCCATGTTAGTTTCAGTGCATGTGAATAGGAGTTGGAGATGTTGTGACTTACACAGCTACGTGGTGATCGAAAGTCGCGGTACTCTTGATACGAACGCTGTTTCGTCCTGCTCCGTTCGGATCGAGCACAGTGGTATGGTCGGCGCGGAGGACGTATGTGTCACCATGTGCGTACGTCAAGTTCTGCGACAGAGCAGTAGCTTGGTCGACGTAATTCCTAGAAACATGAAGATTGATGTCAAAAATTGTCTACCCCAGGGAGATAGCATGGGACTTACACTCGTCCGTGAGTGGGATCCGCGATAGCCTCATGCTCGAATGCGCTGAGGATGTCTGTGCCCACCCAAGTCTGTGAGAGCTTCCACGTCGCACCGAATGCGGTGGGAAGGAGGGAGCAGGTAGCAAGAGCGGTAAGGGACGTGAAGTGCATCTTGCAGTGAAGCCTCCTTGCTGGAATGGGCAGTGGCACAGCGAGTTGAGGGAGTGGCTGGAGGAGCTTCCTCGGTGCACTGGCATCGCGCACCTTTTATATTCGCATCTGCCACTGCAGCGAGTGTCAGAAGGTGCACAAAGGAACATGAGAAATCTCGTCAACCACGCACTCTGGACGTCAGCCCGGTCAAGTCTATCTTCGGGTGCGCGGACACAGTAGATACGAAGAATGATCCCGTCATCACGCACAAAGAAGAACCTCGACGAGCCACGCAAGTTAGTACGACTCGGCCCATATTGGGTAGGTGCTAACAATCATTCCGCGTGTCACGAGCGCAGATATTCTTGAGAAGGGTGGGGCGCGAACCGCGGTTGTTTCTGATTCCTCGCGACGGGGTGGAGGAGTGTTGCTACGTTGAGGTGCGAGCCATGTGTGGCGGCGAAACTAGACGAGGTAGGATGACCAGACCTGCAGATGTGCAAATTATGAGAGAAGATTGAGGAGGCACGTTGCAACATAAAGAACATGCGTGGTCTGTGCGTCATGAGGACAATTGTGCGATGTGCCACTGGCTACGAGAGTCGAAACACGGCTCGGTGAGCCTGTATTTCGGAAAATGCAAAATCACGAGAGGCTAGATCGATATGTGTCCCTCGGTGAGTGGTACGCTGCGAGTGTACACATGATATAGTCGGTTATTTTGCGTGATAGCTACCAATAGTTGATCTGTAGTCACGGTAAATATAGACTTTTGATTGGGCCACCGCAGCGAAGAAATATCGGCCGAGGGTCTCGAAGTAACAAGTTACCCAAGCGAAAGAGGCTGGAAAGGATCGATAAGGACCGAGTAGCTGAGGTGGCCCTGGGTAACGGAATGATAACAGCATGGTTGAGTGAAAATGTGACTTGGAGGGAAGATAGTCGACGTACCAGAAGCTATGGTGCTCATGCGCTGCATATTAGTTATCAGAGTTGATTTGTCTGTTTGAAAGGATATAGATCCCTCGGGATCCACCTAGACGGAACTTTTAAACGTCAATGACGAGGATGTAGTGATGATCATATATGGGAACCACATGCGAGTTGCGATGCGCTATTCGGACTGCAATACATTATCAGACAATATCGGAGTCAGCGGGTATGTATGCATAATATCGTGTACGTCCTTAACGGAGGGGTATTACGCGTTGCTGCTGCATCGACGAAATTTGTGAGTAACTACTAGTCGAGAAGGCTGACGGTAGCAGGCCAGGGTAAGTATCATCGATGGTTATTACTACGAGAGGTCGCACCTTGCTCAGATATTATTGTTAGAAGTCGTAACATACGTACGAGTGGTCGGTGTACAAGCTGGATCACAGTACCTATTGAGGCCATGAATGTTGAACGCCACAAAACCCAAAGTAACAACTCGGACGAGCGCCAGTACAAGACAAGAGTGTCATAAGCTGAAGCCACCATACAAAGGCCAACGACGACCACAGACAAAAGAGCACGACGACCACGGCCACGGATTCGAAAGCAAAAGATGAAGAATGAAGCCAGAACTCACCTTGGCCTGCTCGTTGCCTCATGCAGCCCCTTTGTACTCTCGCGCAGATCCCACGTCCATTAACCGCGGTCAAGGTTCAAAGCCTCACCCCTCTCTAACCATCTAACCTCGAGCTCTTCTCATACACGAACGCAGCCGACATGCAGAGACCCTTATTCTCGTCCAGCTATTCCGCGAAGCTGATCGAGCAGCGCTATCGAAGTGAAGGTGGTGGTACTCGTGATTACGATTGGCAGCAGCGGCAACAGCAGGAAAGTAGGACGAGGACGCGTCAGTGGGTAAGGAAGGGGGTGACGGCGCGTGGAGAGGTGTGGGGGATCTTGTCGGATGCGGATAGCGATACTATCGTGGACGAGCACGACGAGGAGCGCGTTGAGGATGAGGAGGAGGGGGAGGACGCTGAGACCGAGAAGGCCGACAGAGCAGGTTCTCACGGCCGTGAATATCATGATCACGCGGTTTCTGGGATTTCACCTCGAGACGCTCCCGCATTCTCACCGTCTTCCCCAACGACGACCACTACGACGACGGACATGGCTGCTAAGACTTATTGGTGGATATCTCTCTGGTGAGGCTCGAATCTTTTGAAGGTGTAAGGGCTGTAGGTTGATTGGCGCTTAGGTTTGCTGTTACTATCCCTGTCATCTTTTGGGATGCTGGGTATTGTTTCTTCAGGTGAGTAGAGTGGTGTGGGTTGGGTTGTTGTGGTCGTTAAGCTGACTGTGGTGTCCTTGTGAAGACCTCGTTCGATGGTAGGCGGGGACCTACATTGGATATGGTCTCCGTACGCTCTCTACCAAGAGATTGACTATGTGAGACTGCTTTTACTCTGTGTTGAATAGTGAGTTGTGAGCTCAACGTGCACATAGGTTTATGGTTTACGGGCATACCAAAATGGAGAGGGGTTCACCAACGCTCAATGTAAGCGCTTTCCACACTCGTCTATCCCTACATCGAGCTAATTAGCACACAGCCGCTCTTAACATCTTCGAAAACTTCCTGAACATCGAGTACCTCTACCTCGCACACGTATCCCGCACTCCAGTTGCGACTCTCGTCGGGTTCGCCAGCGCCGTCATGACGCTGTCCAAGACCGTGCTCTACTGGGCACAGGAGTACTATTGCGGAGGGTGCTCGGTGGGACATAACGATTTTAAGACTTTGCTTGTTTACTGGATTATTCCCAATGGGTACGTTGACACAAGTACTTGCATTCTGCAGTTTGGGAGCTCATGGTTTGGGGTTTTGGTAGTCTGTGGTTGCTTGTCCCGAGCTTCATTGTTGCGCGTCTTGGAGGCGACATCGCGGATTCTCTTAGGGCTTCGTCGAATGTACAGAAGAAGATCAAGAAACAGTGATTTGACTCGCTAGGCTGCTTCCTTTTCAAGGCTCTCTATCAAATACCCAGAATCATCTAGCTGTTTGTATATCTATTGCTGCAATCTAACCTTGGCTATCGGACTTGTGCATGGCTTCGGCTCGGTGTCATGGCATATCTGGCGGAGCGTTACACTGCTGGTTGTGGCATATCCATTGTCTTCGGTAGGTTAATCTCAAGAACGTTGGGAACATGTATATCCAAGCCAAGAGAGCAAATGTTCTTTCGGACCGATGGGGATTCAACCGTCTCACCGACTCACCGCTACTTGAACTCTACACAGATCTTCAAGTTCACCCATTGCCTTACCACGATAGGTGTGTGATTGCGTGAGAACCAAGCCTCGGTGACCGTGGGTCAATGCAACTCGACAATGGAATCTTTGTTCTTTGAGTTCGAAGTATCAATTCCTTCACCGCGATGTCTCCGAGGTGGACTCGGAGGTTTGAGTAAGTTCACTTTCATTTCCCGTAAGAGCGTGTCGGGTTCACAGGCCCTTGCATTTGAGGTCATTTACTGCTCACAAACTGTGTCCTTTCGTCCGCTCGAACGTTGACTGGAGTGTACTACCAGCTGCCAGCTGGCGCCGATGCCAGATGGTTGCAGCCTCGGAGTTGAGCTGAGCCGCTTCACTTGCGTGATCGGTCAGCGATCAATCTGTGACGCATTGGTTTCTCACGATGGGTGTCATTCAGCCAATGGGAAGGCTGGTGACGGTCGATAAGGAGGCCGGTCTAGGCTGTGCGTGACCCCTGAAAGTGACGTAGTTGTGTAGACAGTGTGACAACGCGTGCTGCATGGCGGAAACACTGGATTTTCTCATCGCGGTACCGGGCGTCTACCCCATCTTGTTCCAGGTTCGGTGAATGCCTTGAGTCGTCCGCTCGTCGTCGCACACAACTTACTCTCTTTCCCGCCGACCACCACCACCGACGTTCGGGCGCGGACGACACCCGACATACAAACGCGCCTTCCCGCTCGTCGCCTGCCATGCGCAGAAAGTATGCCCAACCCGCCCTCCCGAATCTGTTCTTCAGGGAGGGCGTGCTCTCAGTTCCGGGTTACACTTTCGACAAGGTCCGTGATCATACATGTATACAGTCGCGCAATTTAATGCCTGTTTATCTGACATTATCGTCGTGCTGTAGGCCGCACCATGGGAGGATACCGGTAGCATGACATTGCTCGCCGAGGGCATGAGTCTCAAGGACGGGTCGAACGTACTCGCAAAGATAGCCGCGGCGCACACGAATGCCTCAATGTGCATCGAGCGAGAGGCACACATGTACGTCTATTTGTGCTGATTTCTATCACAGCTAACCCATTGTGGCCTCCTCAGCCTTGAACGCCTATGCGCATCGACAGAGGGCTCAAGTATCACCCTCCGCATCATTGACTTCTTCAGCATCCCCAAGAACAACGGAGACTGCGTAGTGCTACTCTTGATACATCCAGGCCTCAACCTCCTCGGCCGCTACTTCCCCCCATCGAAAGTGAACAGTCTCCTGCTAGCCGACGTCTCGCGTGCGCGGACCACAACTTCCCATGGGGACATATACATGATGGGCACCGAGGAGCCAGAATACATCGAAGAAATGGAGCCCATGGAGGTCATGGATCTTGCCACGTTCATTGAGTAAACGTCGACTCCACGGGGGTACGTGATGATGCGCTGACCTGATCAACGCAGATTTGCCATACAGGCCACCAAGGCCGTTCAGATGATACACAGGTCAGTGTATCTCTGGAAACACTTCTGTGTCCACGTTGCTCACAGAGGTCACTAGTCACGGACTAATACATAGAGAAGGTACGCGTCACGTCGAGTAACTGATCTGATGGCACAGGCTTATTCATACCCTGCCACGCGCGCTTGGCTTGCCACAGTTCGAGCGAACGCTTTTCATCTTAATTCGCATAGCGGTCTGGTCCGTTTGGTCCACTTTGGCAACAGGGCGGTCTCGCTCGAGCAGTTCGGCGTGCCGTCCACATTCGTGCTGCGGTCGGATGCTTTGGAAGAAGCGCAGAAACTCAAGGTGAAGGAAGCGCTGTGCTATCTGGGTGAGAGACGGTTCTGTGCTGTAAAACGTCCGACAACCAAGTGAACTGACGACATGTCCTGATAGCTCCTGAGCAGACTGGCGGCATGGAGTCGACGTCCGAGGACCACCGTACTGACCTGTATGCTCTGGGAGTAATGTTTTGGACGCTCCTTGTTGGGCGTGGCGTCTTGCCGTTCGAAGGTGGACCTTTGGAGCTTCTACATTCTATCGTGCAGAAAAGGCCGATGCCTGTGCATGAAGTCAGAAGAGATGTTCCGCAGGTATTAGCCATGGTCATAGACAAGGTATTCTTCTCTTCTGCGTGCTCTGTGTTCTGTTGATATCCTCACACGGAGTCGGATTGTAGCTGCTTGCGAAGTCCCCGGATTCGAGGTATCAGAGTGCACATGGTCTTATGGCTGACTTGCAGGAATGTCAGGCGCGCCTTCTGGCATCAGTTTCTCTCGCTGTGGAACAGGCTTCCTCAGAGGTAATTTCGATCCGGTCAGCCGATATTAGCGACATGTAATACTCACTGTTCAATCAGCTTATACCCTTCTTCGAAATCGGCACTCAAGATCGATATACGGTACGTTGTGGTATGTATTACATAGAGACGCTGACAGCTCACATTTCCACCAGGACTTTACAATTCCGTCATCATTGGTAAGCGTTCCCATGCCACATCGCCTACCCTCTGAACACCCTCACCTCACTTCACTATTAGTTCGGCCGCGAGAAAGAACTGGAGACAATCCGAAACGTCATCCGCCACGCCTCAACCAGCTACTCCCGACACCTCGGCGCCTCCCACTCAGCCTTCATAGTCAGCTCAAACACCTCTCATGGTACAGGTACTCAGGGTACGGGTACCGGCGAGGACAACAACTCGGACTCGGGCTCGTCGAAGAGTGAGAATACGAATATGATGTCGCCGAGTGGGAGTGCGCCCGTGCCCGGTGTTAATAGCGTTGGAGTCAGTGCGCCGAGCCCGTTGGGTCCTGTTAATGTCAATGGGGGTGGTATGAGTGTGAGTGTGGGGATGTTTGCGGGTGGGAGTCAGAGTGTAAGTCAGAGTAGTTGGACGGCGACGCCTACGGTTACGGAGGGGATGAGCGCGAGTCCGGGTATGGAGACGAATGCAAGTCAAAGTGAGTATTATGCACACTTAGTGATGTTGTGTTTGGAAGGGTTTTCTGACTTTCTGGGTGTCCCGTGTAGTTTCCGGGAGCGATAACTTGCGCAGGGCTGCGCTGGGACCGTCATCGAGACGTGCGAGGACACATGCCGTCATTGTGTGCGGCCCACCTGGGTAGGTTGTGGCATGCAATTTAATTGATCCTGCGAACTCACGAGGCTTGTAGCGCTGGAAAGAGTACGCTTATTCTTGCTCAACAGGCGAAATGGCGATGTAAGTGCCTGCTTGAGAAAGTCTGTTGAGTACTCTGTCTGATTGGGTCATCAGCGCATGGATTGTGGGGCCAAGCTAAGTTCCAGGACTCGGAACCCGCGCCATTTGCTACACTCGTACGTAAATCTCACCGGCAATCTGCTAAAAGCGGCCCAGTCTGACCTGTATTACTAGCTTTCCTGCATGTCCTCTGTACTTCGCCAACTAATAGTCTTCCACACCGACCTCCACCGCTTCGTGACAGCCCTACGAATACAGCTTGGCCCGCAACTGCACAACGTGCCCCTCTTGTACGAAGGCGTACCAGAACTGAAAGACATCCTAGCGCTGTTCGATATCGAACTCGACACCCCGCGAGAAGAGCTCGAAACACACGAATTAAGGGCCCGCTTCGAGGCGTTGGTGGAGAGCGTGTTTGCGGTTTTATCGGAGACGAGGTTGTTTGCGCTGTTCCTGGATGATTTGCATGAAGCTTCAGAATCGTGAGGGTCCCCTCGATTTGATCCCTCCGCGATGTACGCCTAATTCTATTCTTTCTCACAGATCGTTAGATTTGATTAGGGCGCTCGTGAACTCGAGGAGCAGACTTGTGAGTCCCTCTTCCACAAATACGAATATGGGAGAGCAGATTGTTGACGCTTGTGTTGGGCAGCTTATCCTTGGTACCGTCCGTTCTGACAAACCGTACGCTTAAACCTACTCCCGATTAACTTGCTCCAACTGACATCTACCCGCTCCACCCATACGTATACTGTAATTTTGTGTTTGTAGAGAGATCCTGGAGAAGCTCCGCACGATATTCGCCAGCCGGGCATCAACATGGATCAACTTGGAGCCACTGGGATTCAATGCGGTTTCGTCGTTGGTGTCGCGGACCCTCCGCCGATCGAAGGATGATTGTCAGAAGCTGTCCCGCCTGGTGCATGCGGTGTCGTTGGGCAATGCGTTCTCGATACGCAATTTGTTGTCGTCATTCCAGAGGCAGCGTATGGTATGTCTTGACTGTTTTTCGTCGCTGGTGTTGGGAAGAATGGGATGTTGAGCTGATGGCTTGTAGATTGCGTACAGCTGGGAGCATAATTGGTGGGAATATGATCTGACGGCTATTGAGACTAGTCTTGCGCAGAAGAAGACGGAGACGGACCCGAATGATCTTTCGTTCATGGTTGCCCAGTTGCGCGAACTGCCTGAGGACGCTCGCAAGTATCTGTTGTGGGCGTCGTTTTTTGGGGCTACGTACGTCATAACATACTGACAATACCGAACGATAATATAGCTGATGTCTGCTGTAGGTTCAAGGTCACAGAGGTCGCACTGATGATGGACTGGGAAGACTCGAGTGGGAGCAGTAGTGACGAAGACACGGATGACTGGACAATACCCAAGTCGGTTCGCTCGGCGGAGAACATGACGAGCACGTCGCGTGGGTCGATGCGTGGGCTGCAGATGGCCATTCAGGAGGGGTGGCTTGTGCAACGAGCACGAGATATGTGTAGCTTCACCCATGATCGCTTTAGGCAGGCTGCTCAGGCGGAGGCTGCGAGTCTTCCAGAGAGTGTGACCTCGAAGATGTCGTTCAGGGTATGCACATGACTATGTCTCTTTGGAGAGAGGAATATGGCTGATAGTTTGTATTTTCAGATCATTCTCATGATGCTTCATGAGAACCCTGACATATACCGTATTGCTGAGCATGCTCGAAGGCAAGCATGATTTCTGTACAGGCGTAAGATGAAGAGACTGACTGATAGTGTAGATGTCTTCCATTGTTACGAGAGCACCAGAAACGAGACGAGCTCATCAACCTATCCATCGACGCCGGCGATGCTGCGCGTGCACGTGGCGCTCATGAGCTTGCCCTGCAATCCTATTCCAATGCGCTCTTTCTTCTTGACGACAATCCGTGGGCCTCCGCGCCAGAGCGTACCGTCGAGCTTTATCTGAAACTCGCAGAGTGAGTCTATTTACTGTGTTGGATAATACGCAATTAAGGCTAATAATGAAACTTTAGGCTGTCAACCTGGAAAGGAGACTACGAACGTTCAAATACGTACATCCACGAATGCCTGCAGAGATCAACGGAGAGCAATGTCAAAGCGCAAACCTTACGCATACGTGCACGCAATCACTTCATGAAGGGTAACTACTCGTCAGCTCTCAACGACACTATTACCGGACTGCACCTGTTGGGCGTGGATGTTAACCCTTCGCCTACTCGTCGAGAAGCGGATGCTATGTTTGAGCAAGTGAAGAATGAGATTTTGGCCGTAGGTTTCGAGGAAATCTTGAATATACCTCGCGCTCGCGATGCTCGTACAGATTTGGCTATCGCTCTGCTAAACGACGCAGGTACGTAAAATGTGCGTCCGATTATGCAGCAAATGGCGCTGAAAATTCTTATTATGAAAGGTACCAACGCGTACTGGAGTACTGGAGAAGGCTTCGCTGACGTTATAGGATTGACGGTACGGTATGCTTCTCTTCGTATCACTGAAAGTCGTGCTAACCACGTCACCATAGACGATTCGACTGGCGCTAAGGTACACACACCATTCGCTTCTGGTGCAACAGTAGTCTTACAGGCTTCTAGATCAGGAATGTGTCCTGGAACTGCATTAGGCTTTTTCTGGGCTCTTGGAGGTACGTCCCGCCATAAGTCAAGTACTGCTTCTCTAATGATCCAGGTAGCTGCTGCCGAACGAAGAGAGCTTTACCGGTTTTCTGCGGATTTGGGGAAATTGGCCCTCCGCTTGGCAGATCAATACGGGTCAAGTCATGAGAAATGGTGAGTAATCTAGTGCATGCTTAATGGTGTACAATCTAATATACTGTGTCATAAAGTCGATCGCTACTACTATTCTGTCCTCTTGTATCTGGCTACGACAGCGTCCACATTCGCGCGAATATTCCTCGCCTGGAAGATGCTTTGAAATACGGACAAAGCGCAGGAGACAGGTACGTCTCTTATCACGGTCATGAACGTTAATCAAGTTGTTTACTTGTTTTCCAGACTTTATTGCAGCTTTTCAAGTCTACATCTGGTCCAAACCCGTCTATTCGTGTGTGATCACTGTGAGTCGACATTGTTCTTTTCGACTATGATAATGTTTTCTAATCTGATTGTGACATCCAGTGAGTGAGCTAGTTCTCGCAGCTGAAGAGGTATGTGATCCTCAGTCTCAATAACAGATGGAGCCTGACCTAAGTAGTCGTTGAGTGATGTCACGTTGTGGTCACAAAACAACGACCTGATCGCATTCTGTCAAGGTGAGTAATACTCTGGACACAAGTGCTACACTTGTAAACCTCTCAACAATCCCGTCAGCCCAATTAAACTGCATACGAGCGTTCGCCGGACACACAATGACCGGCTCTGCTGAAGTTGCATTTGACACGGAAGACTATAATGATGCAGACTTCCTCGCACAAGTCCAGGTCCAGTCTGGGAATATTGAACTCGTCATGAATTGGTGAGCATGATTCATTCCTTACACCGATGAAGCCATCCTTGATATTTCATATAATAGGTTTAACGCTTTCAGGGTAATGCATACCCATTTATCGGCGTGCTTGCAACGCTAACTCATCGATATAGGTTCCAGCGCTGTATTGCCTTGGCTTCTCAGCTCAGGCAGCTGAACTAGGATTCTACGTCTTCGACACACGTGATAAACACCCGAAGTGAGTTTATTCGCAGTCATTTCACTGACTGTTACTGACTCCTGCTAGTCATCGACATATCCGCTACGGGCTTTTCTTCCACAGTCTTGCTCTGATAGACTGTATACGAAATGGCCATTTATCACAAGAGACGTATGAACAATATATGGAGCAGATTGAAGCCAACCAGTCGTACCTCAGGAAGTATGTTGATAATATTGCACAGGCTGAGTCCCTTGCTTACTCGATATTTGTAGATGGCTATCACCGAGTCCGGTAAACAATAGCACCTGGATAGCGCTTGTGGTAAGCAAGGATGCGGATTACTTTCTGTAACTGTCGCTGAATATGATCGTAGGACGCTGAAGTTGCCGCACTCATGAACAGCCCCGATGCATTCAAGTTATATGACGTAGCAATCAAGTACGTACTTACAATAATACCTGGTTCATCACTCAATTCAATCTCCCCCTTTTCAGACTTGCTGTCAACAATGACTGGTTGCTTGAGGAGGGCTTGGGCCTCTTCTTGGTGAGTAGCTTGACCTCTGTACGTCTCAGTTGTTATTGAATTGCTTGTTTGTTCAGCAAGGAACACACTTCGTACGATGCGGCGTAGAAGGCCTTGGTACGGAACTACAAAGACGGGGTATCGCTCGCCAGTCTCAATGGGGTGCCCGAGGTATCGTGTAAGTTGCCAGACATTTCTACCAATGCAAATGTTAACTCAGTTTGCACAGGAATCACCTTTCATCACTGGTAGCGGAACGCACATCTTTGCCCTTCAAACGTCACATTTTCTCTCAAGACGTTGCAGTGCAGACTGACGCTGTCCATGTTAGTTCCAACTCGACCGGCACAAGTGAGGAGGATTCGTACATGCAAGGGAATCCTTCGGCTTCGACAGACGAAGACCTGGTAACACAGCTGACCTCTTCCGATCTGGCTTCGATCCTCAGATGGAGCAAGGAAATTTCGCGTGACATCAACCTTTCTCTGGCGCTACAGACCTTGACGGAGATTGTGACAGGTGAGTACCATTAGCCATGCACATTGCTTGAGAACGACCTCTAATCCCGCAACGAACAGAGAATTCTGGCAGTCAGAGTACGTGCGTCGTCATTGCTCGTGAAGCGGGCGATTACACGGTCGCAACAAGCATGGTGCCTCCCGAGCCTTGCCAAGTCCACGAGTATGCATTCGAACCCTTTAAATTTCTGCCATGTATAACCATGCGTAACGTCTAGGAATCCGATCCCTATACGGGCTATCATGGACCCCTTACAGCGTGCGGTTATCCAACATAGTGAGCTCGTTACCTTTGCAACTACGCGCATGCACTAACGGCGTGTCATAGCGTTGAACACCAAAGGGCGCGTATATCTCGAGGATGTTGCTGCTGAGCCTCGTTTTGCTACCGAAGCACGAGAGAGCAATCACAGATCGATTGTTTGTATACCCATATTCAGCAATCGTGGACAGACGTTCGGTGCAGTATACCTCGCGTCTAAATATGCATTCTCTCCCAATACGGTCACGATGCTCACGCTGCTGTGCGAACAAGCGAGCATAGGTATCTCCAATGCGCTCTTGTTCCGTTCAGTACAGAAGGGAACTCGCGAGAATTTGAAGATGATAGCGAACCAACGGGAGGCACTGGAGGCTGCACGAAAGAGCCGTGAAGATGCCTTGAAAGCTACCAAGGTGAGCGTGAACCCATTGGCGCGTCATATCGTGGCCTGTACTGAACACCTCCACAGATCAAGAGCAACTTTCTGGCATCGATGAGCCATGAACTACGTACACCGTTTAGGTGAGTTCACCGAATACGCAAATGATATTGGCGTCCCTTACATCTTTTTACAGTTCTTTCTATGGTCTTTTAGATATATTAAGCGGTACGGAGCTGAATGTAGGTCAGCGAGAGATAGGTAAGTTGAATTACTACTGCTGTGGGAACACCAAATGCTCACTATCTGACAGTGGCCACGGCCAAGCAGTCATGTGAGCTACTTCTGAAGGTATGTCAGAAAACTCAACGACGTTCATATTACTCATTAACATATTTCAGATCATTGACTCGATCTTGGACTACAGTAAGCTAGAAGCGTCAGGTATGCACGTTCGCTATGACTATGGATATATCCCAAAACTGACTCCGTTCGTCAGCTCTGAAGCTCGAGTTCTCTGGATTCCCTGTCGAGAATATCATCGCGGTACGTACTGTGACTGTGCATATGGTTCAGATACTGACCCCCTCACAGGACTGCATGGAGCTACTTCTACCTATGGCTGCCAGGAAACTCGATCTCTCCTTTGATATCGGACCTGAGGTTCCTCCTTGTAAGCAGTGTCTTCATAGCATGAGCGTGGTTTGCTAACTTGATAACAGGGGTTACTGCGGACTACGACCGTATTCGACAAGGTATGCGTGGTCTTCCTTGATATACGTCGCCACTTATTCATGGCCTGAGATAGTTCTCATGAATCTCATCGGTAATGCTGTCAAGTTCACTGCCAACGGGTTCGTTCGGGTGACATGCAACGTCGATCAAAGTATTGCTGCTGCAGAGGGTGAAACGAACCTCAAATTCGTCATTCAGTATGTCATGCAATTTAGTTGTTACCTGCTGTTTCTGACTGTTTCATTAGGGATACGGGAATCGGGCTCAGTCGAAGGTACTGAAATAGCAAGTACACAGTTTGAAACAGCAGGCTGATATGGCTACTTCAGCGACGTCGATCTTTTATTCGTTCCTTTCCAGCAGGCCGACAATTCATCTACCCGGAGATTCGGCGGCACTGGGCTCGGTCTCTCGATATCACGGCAACTGGTCAAGTTGATGGGTGGCGCTATTGGTGTACAATCAGAGCTTGGAAAGGGGTCCATATTCTGGTTCACAATTCCAGTGAAGATTTGTGACAATGATCAGTCGAAAGAGGTCAGAATTTCGCGATTCGGTAAATTTGTTTGACTAATGCGCAGAGCATAGGCACTCGCCGAAATCGATCGCCTGAAGATGCAGCTCATGAAGCCTCATCCCGTTAGAGTGCTTGTGGTGTCGAAGTCGCCTGCTACGGCGTCTGTGTTAACCACAATGCTCAGCGGATTCTTCGTTAACTCGGTTTCTTCAATCGACGAAGCTCGAGACCACTTACGAACCGCAAGCACCATTCACCCTCCGCTGGACTTTGTTATTCTTGACGAACAATCGGAGAATAAGGCTGATGAACTCGCTCGTTTCCTACATTCTCTACCATTGGATCCTCTGAAAGACACCAAACTCTTGCATCTATACACACCCACCACGGACTCAGTGACCGGTCACTCAATCTTCAACAGCAATACTCCTGGTGTAGTCAGAATGACGAAGCCTCCAAGAAGAACGAGGCTACTTCAAATGCTCTCGTTACTGAAGAATCCGAGTCAGGCCCAAGCTCCCGTGGCTGGACTCGGTGTTCAGGCAGAAGAACAGAGTGCCCTTGAGCGGCGAACGCTGTTTGGCAATATTCTCATCGCAGAAGGTATGTCGTCTTCGATACGGCTAGTGCAGTCACCTAAACGGTCTCTTCAGATAATCCTGTGGCACAGAAACTTCTTATCAAGCAACTAGAACGTTTCGACCTTCATGTAATCGCTACCTCAAATGGTGAGGAGGCCCTCGCTGGTGAGTACTTTGATGCTTTCTGGTCAAGCCACACGCTTATACTTCCACAGAATGGGAGTCTCACGAGCCTGGGTATTTCAGTGCAGCACTTTTTGACCATCGTATGTAGCCTCGTATCGAAGTCAGGAGATGATATTGACGATCAGCTACAGATATGCCCATCTGCGATGGCGTTGAAGCATGTAAAAGACTACGCATTCTCGAGAACAAGCGGCGGGCTCCCATTCTATTACCAAGTGAGGTCCCCCTCTGACACATAGGTCAGACGCATACTGATAGCTGTTCACATTAGTTGTTGCCCTGAGCGCAGATTGTCAAGAATCCACCAAACAGCTATGTCTAAGTGCAGGAATGAACGCCTTCTTCAGCAAACCTCTGAAACGAAGTGCGTATGACCCACCTTGCCTTCAGTTCAGATGTGTTAAATTCGGATCTAGATGATCTACTGTCACTACTATGTCTCTTCGGCAGACCACCAGAACTTCAACCTCCAGATCAAGACCAAGACGAGGACCTTACCCCGCCCGTCGATAGATAACCCTCACTCACACCCATGAACGTTCCACGGATTCTCTTGCTTACCCATGTCCTATCTATTACACATCATCTGTCCTATACCAGCATCACGGCAGCCGCAGCTCACGCGCACACTATGTATTGTATATCTCAAGTGACTTGGGGTGTGTCTATTGTTTAAAGTAGTGTTAATGTACACCATACATGTGATATAGTCTCTACCTCTGGATTAGTCGTGTACTTCGTTGCATCTATACAAGCATCATGATACAGCATTAATATGGATTTGGACTCATCCTGCAGCTCCGTTACGGTGATGGACTTCAAATGTGAGAGGTGGCGCGATATTCGTGTTCGACGTCTTGTTTTTCTTTCTTGCGTTTTCATGTTCTTGCTTCGGGGGTTTCGGGAGGCTGTATCTGAGGAACATTTTCGCTTTGAGATTCTTCAGCGGGCGAAGCTTCAGCTGATTTTCGTCGAGGCCATCCCAACTTCTTGCGAATTGGCACTTCTCCGGCGAAGCAGACGGCCATTACGACAGACGTGGAAAGGAGGCCTACACCTAACAGACAGATGGCCATCCAACCCTCTGCGACATGTTGGTAGAGCTACAAATGGTGGGTATTAGTTGAGTGAGAGTGAGAGTGTGCGTATTTGACCAACCTGGCCACCGATGATAGGTCCAACTGGAAATGGTGTTAGACTGGATTGTATGATTCGAAGTAACAAAGCGGGGACGTACTAGCTGATCCTATGCCAAAACTCATGTTGAACGCTCCATAAACGTGCGCATCTGTGCAATCACTCGTCAGTGTTTGATGCATGAGCTTTTATATTGGCAAAAAGACGCACATCCAACGCCTCTATGAGATCGTGAGATCAGCGCAAGCTCTGCCGTCAGGGGCGAAACAATCGCAGCGAGGAAGAAGTCTGCCAATCCACACCGTCAGTACCCCCTCGGCTGACCGCAGTGCTGCACCTACTCAGGATAGCATAGAAAACTATAAAGAGCCAGAGAGGGCCCTTGATCGTGATGAGACCCCACCATGGAATCCCGACGATCGTGGCAATGGTAGATACCCATTCGGCGCCTACCATGTCAGCCAGCCAGCCAGAGATTGGTGCAGCTAAGAGAGGGGCAAAATATAAGGGTACATGCAATGGTTAGAAGGAGTGAAGAACGTACAGACTAAGGTTGGTACTACTCCGGCCAAAAGGACTAAACCGACCTTGGACGAGTTGAGGCCGTACCTGTCCGCAAGGTATAGGGGTAACGCTGGTTCTTGACTTGAGTAGGAGATCCTGTGAATACGGTATGAGTGAAACGATTCGACGTGTCTATGCTACATACGTACCCGTATGTCAATGTGTTGTAGATGGTTGCTATCGCTCGTGGGGACTTGAGGAACACCTTCAACACTCCATAGAGGGACAGCGGCTGATCTCTCAGCTCTGAAGGCTGAGCCTCAAGCTGGGTTCCCTCTTGTTGTTCTGCACCTACTTGCACAGTCATAGCAATAGCTTCGCCAGCCTTTGTCTCGTCTTTGATGCCCTCTTCTTCTGCTACGTTCTCAGATGGCGGAGGAGGAGCTGCGGGATCTACCCCGTAGAGTATGGCCGTTTTGCGCTCTATGATTAGGCATCGCAGGACGAAGTCGACGGCGGTGACGAGGATGGAGAATATGAACGGTCCGCGGATACCGAATTTGCCGTAGAGTGCGCCTCCAACGGGTGGACCTATGAAGCCTCTGTACATCCTGTCAGCACTTTGAAGCCTTATGTAAATGAAGGGCGCAACATTACCCAAGAGAAAACCCGGACACTGCAATACCAAGTTGACCTATCCACGAACATTAAAATAATTAACTCTGGGATAGTGAAGAGTTCCTCACGTCCTTGAGTTGCTTCTGGTGCTGTATCACAGCTTCCCGGGATTCAGCATGGATCTGGTTTGAATGATGAAGAGAAACTCACATAAGCGCAAGACCTAGAACCCAGATTACAGATGAGCTAGCTCCTTGTAGGATACGAGCGAGCACCATTAGCCAATATTGTCTGGCTTCCATAAGCATGATTTGCGCCCCTATGAGAACGATTTGTCCAGCTACGAGAAGATATTGCCTGTTGGCATATTTCTCTGATACGGCCGCGATTGGCAAGGTGGCTGAGGGAAGCGTTAACAATGACCGCCTACCAAAGGAGTGATGTCACTTACAAACGACAAGGGCACCAGACTATGCGGTCGGTTAGCATGATGAAGAATATGAACTATCGCAGAGTATCTCACGTACATAAGCAAAAAGAAGCCATCCAGTTAGGCCAGATATGCCAGTGTAGTGAAGATCCTGCAGCCGAAATGGAAGCACAGGTATAATTATCGTATAAACCATGAGATCAACCAGGAGCCCTATCATAGATTTAGAGCCTATAATTAGACTGAGCTGGTCGCTTGTGTGGCTCACCGAGACCCATAACTGCAGAGATGTGATCAGAAACGGCAAGTTATCTGATTAAACCGACTCCTTCCACTCACCGAATGTCACATACCACGGAGAACACCTCCAACTTAGCCCCCATGGCTTTGGGAGTGAAGGCGATGCGCTGGAGGACATCATGGTGGTCCAAGAGAAAGTGCCCAGTGAATGCGCCAAATGTTGCCTGAGATTCCATACGGCGAACCCCAGCGCTCAGGGGAAACACCACCCGACCGTCGGTGCCGATGATGACCAATCATGGCCTCCCGCGACGCCACAACGCGAGCGCTTGCCAAATACGGAAGCCATGGACGTAATCCGGCGGGCGTTGGCTAAGCTTGATGACTTGGACCAGTACCTCATCATGCCAAAATTACTAGGTAAGAAATGTTCTTACCTATCAGAGATTATGTAGGCGATGATAACTCTACGAATCAAGAGGTTGACTGTGCGCCGGCCAAGCGCCTCAAACACATCACACCGCATAACGAAATTGTTGGCGCGGACTCCGCGGAGATGGCTGAAGAGTCAAGACTCGGACACGGTTCAAATTACTATCTATTCGGACATGACGCACACCGAGTTTGTAAGTACCGGAAATATTTCCTACGACAGCAGCTACCCACGCTATCTGAAGGCTCAGACTATCAAGAGGCGTACCGTGAAAAAACGTCGCGATGTTGTATTAGGAAACGAGGGGTGGCACAGCAGTCGCGTCATTTCTGAAGGTAAGGGGACAATTGGCAACGGATTACAAAGAAACTCCGCGAAAGGCCTCTTCCGCCTGGCCGACAGGTTCATGGAAGTTAGTAGCAAGCTGCGGGTCAACTACTAGTTGAGTATACTGACTCGGAGCTTAGTTCAATTCAGTTCTGCACGCCGAACGACGCGGGATGTTACTCAGGTTGCTTTCCTCGACGCGTGAAAACTAGGGCGCATTCCTCTTTGCGCTTCTCCACTAGACGTAAACCGATGCCAGTTGTTGTCTCCGAGATCATGCCGGTGCTTAAAGCTTGCAGACCTGCCAGTGCCAGTGAACTCAGGTAGTAGCTACCCCAAGTTCGCAATGCAGCTAGAATCATGTCATCATATCAGTACAACTAAAGGGTGGTACATAATACAACAGATACACTCCTATCATAGTGATTCCAAGCGCATAGTACATGATCCAAAACACAAATAATACTGGGTAGTCCCTGCTTTCCGCCAGCCTCCCGTCACGGTGCTATTACTTACTTCGCCGGCTACGACAGTCAATCCTCTCACCGAGAAACACAGCACAGTTAGCACTTTCTTACCATGATAAGACAGCTGAGAAAAGGAAATAAAAGCTAGGCTGACCGCAAGACCACAAAATACTGATGCCTTTCTGTCTTGCATAAGGCGGACAAGCCGAGCCATGGCAGAGTCGTTCACACAGCATCGATAGTGCGTGTGATAGCGATAGAACGTGTCTTACGAATATCGTCAGAGACAGCAAGGCAAAAGGGTGCGTCAATCCACAGGAACAGCAGAATGGAGCTGATAGGTTGAGCACGCACGACATCGCTATTATCTGACTTATAATCATTATCACCTCCATCAGACTTCACGGGGCTCTCGCCAAAGCTGTGATCGAATGGTCCATTGTAGCTTCTGCCAATCACGACTGGCTGAGGTGCACGCCGTAATTAAAAAGACGGTAAGTCATTAAGTTATAGTCATGGCCAACGAGAACCTCGGGGAGGTCAATCATAAAACAAATACGTACAACTGTACTACCATCCCGGCGAGTTGATGTTATGTTGTTCAACGACACTGAGACCGTAGACGTGTCGTTACCCCCTCTCAGAGAGTTCCTAGCATTTAACCTGGAACAAAATCGAGTCATGAGCCTGGCTTGAAGTATCCGGTTATGTTATGGAGAGAAGTGCGTACGCTGCTAGAACAGAGTTGACGTAGACTACGTAGGGCACATATATGAGTATAAAAGCGACACATAAGAAGGATGAAAGCCCTACGTTTTCCGACGAGTTGCAAAAACACTGTATAAAACGCTGCGTCTTTGTACGGGACTTTCTGAAGCTACAACAGGTGTTCGCATTGTCAACATTGAGCCAAAACGGACATTGATAGTACATACCAAAATCAGGAAAAAGATCTGACACAGTCTGTGAACGTTGACATTATCTCAGAGCTAATGGATGTGAGAAAAACTGTTACCTACGTTGTAAGTGTGCCTCGCGTAATGGCATAGGTGATGAGCTGTTCCAGCAACCTCCCCGTCCTTTTCAAACAGGAAAAGGCGTAAAAATATATTTTGATCAGTGTCGGATAGAAGGTATCAGCCAGAGAGGTTTGGCGCACCGTTTGAAAGTGTTTCTTTTCGCACGGAAGAAATAAATCAAAGAGGCTGTGATCAGAATGTCGCACAGTGCACCAGATGCTTGCGTCAAGCTTCCAATAATCGGTGGTACTCCGTATTAACTATTAGACAGTATGGACATGTACCAGCACAATGGGCTCCGACGTCGTTGCGATAGTTGGAGAGATGGAGCTAATAGTCCAGGCTTGAGGCGGGGTCATTAAGAGTGGGATAACGAGCTCACAGTCTGACCACAGTGACAGAACCAGTACCTTTGGAGTATACATGAGCACATCCAAGTCCTTTACATGACTCCTATCTGACTTACCAAATGACATAAGAGCCAATAGCACCGATATATGTGCATGAGGCTATTTTAGCTCAACGTAATAATGTATACCGGAGTAGCACATACGATGATGGCTGTAAGAACCATCTTTTTGCTGACTTGAGTGGTAGTCCAAGTCAGTAAACTCCTGGTGCATTGATGGCTTCAACGTCTACCTTGCCAAATCTGATATGAATAGTATCTAAGATGGGTGAAGCGTCTGTATAAAGATGATAGTATGAGGGCTCTACGTACCCTTGTGCTAGTATAGTTGTGAACAGCTATAGCCAGGAGTGTATTGAGTCAGTGATTTGGGGATACGTATCTTACTCGCACATACAACAGCTGCGTATTGGGCCTGATGAACAGATAATGTCAGGTTTTGCGTCATTAATACAGGCGGGCAGGCCTGGTACATACAACAGTGCTCCTATAAAACGGAACAACGTAAGGCGCGTACCCCTAGGCCTAGTAAGTATGTGACACGTACCATGGGATTTCAGCGTCAAGCGCAGGATTGGTTACATTAAGGACGGTATATACGTAGACTGTATGCGCCATGAACACGGTGGAGGCTGAGTCAATCGTCCTGAGCAAAGTGAGTGACTATTTCTTCTGCATATGCCTGTGAAATGGAAGCGCACCATAGAGCACCGATCTAAAGTACATTCAGTATAGTGCGTGTGTGTTGTAGTAGACAATCGAGGGCCTTACAAGTCCTTTTAAAATACAAGAGTCCTTAGGGTAGTTGCGATAATAGAGCCAGACTTGCAAGATGGAAATTCCCCACAAGCTATAGAATACAGGTTCAGCAGTCGTATAAATGTGCGTGTGAGTGAAGCTCTTACGCTGTGGATAAGGTGAAGCCGATGAAAACAGATCCAAGTGTATCCTTGAGCTTGTGGACAGCGTCGGGCGGAAGTAAGGCATCCATGGCGGAGGAGTGTGCGGGGATCCGTAAAGAGAACTGCGCCGCTGAACGTAGTCCTGAAGAGCCTAATAGGCAAGCTATAGGCAACAATTGACGCCAATGGAGGAGTGGTGACGGGAACTGCATCTACTACATACCCATACGTTGTTGCGAACTCACGCGAAGATAGTAGCGTTCAACACTGATTCGAGTTGCATATGTGCCAGGATCCATGGCGCACATTCAGTTGTGATTGATGTACCTTGCAGTTGTCTGTAATCAGCCCATGTTCTGACAGTCTCCCTTCTGCGGGCTATTGCCATAGTGCAGCTGGTTCGCTGGTAGATCATGATGGCAGAAAGGCCGTATTGGCTGGCGCTTACTGACTTGAAACTTTGTGGCGTTAACCTGCCGAGAAAGAAAATCATCTAGATCTAAGTACCGATCTATTTGATCGCCTTCTTCATAGCAAACGAGCACTTCGGGCTGTTCCTCTCGCACTGCCTTCCCTTATGCTGACTCGTGATTGCATCTCTGCATGTATAGAGCTGGATTTCTACTATAGCTATCTGTCACGAGCGAAGTCGCATCATCAAGGCTCGGACCCCTACGGGGATTTTCCTCAAAGGCACCCCAATTTTATGAGCAAATCTTTCGTTTGCTTGCATATGTGGTCACGGACGTGCGTATTCGTCGCCCACCGGTGATACCACGCAGCATCTTTGATTGATTTATCTTCAAGAACTATCTATCATACTGCTGTACCGTCACATATTCCTCACCTTACGCTTCAATTTTACTGATCGTATGCGTCCTGCAGCGATAACTGGGCACTCAATTCCAGCCTACTAAACCCCGCGGTATTCTCTTATCGCCTCATCACTGCCGTTTGCCATCGCCTCCGAGTCTCTGCAGAAACATCCGGTCAAAATGATGTACTGAGTGCACAGCACACCGCCCTCTCTCCACCTGATCTGGAGCCTTCAACCTGCTGGAGCAATCTAAATCTACCGGAGTCAGGCAAGTGATTACTATTCGGCTACTCTCGGTCGAGCACCGTGTGGTAAATTCTCACGCACGTCGCCTGCCAGTGCAGCTGTCCATCAGCGTCGTGCAGCGCCGAAGTTTGCTGATCAGAATGGTCTCAGCGGCGAAGAAGCATTAGCTGTGTACCTATTCTGATGATATAAGTATGTGTACCTCACAACTTGAGACGCCCCGAGGGAATATCAATCATTCACGCAGCAACTCGGTAGCGATACCAGGTTTTTTATTATCAGCGATCGTGAATATCTTGTGTTCTGAATAGTACTTACCTGCCCGGCGTTTGAACGCCGTCACCGTGACCTGCATGAGACATAGTAGTCAATCCATGGATATACCTCACTGCAACTGCCAATGAGTTACACGATCAAGATCAGCGAATAGATACTAGAGCAGCTACTATACATGCACTGGCAGTACATTGGTCACAGTTTCCCTGTGATCAAGTCACTCGCCCGCTCGGCCATGGCAATCACGACCGCACAACAATGCCCTGACACTTGCGTAGGGAACACACTCGCATCTACAACACGCAGCCCCTCGATGCCGTGCACGCGTAGCTGCGCGTCCACAACGCTGTCCGATGGTGAGATGCCGATTTTAGCTGTGCCACTCTGAAACCCCGAGTAAGCATAGTCATGTGGTCAACTGTCAGTAGTAGAGACTTACAGGATGCCAGGGAGTCTGCGCCTTCTTCTTCAACCATCCAAGAAGTTCCTCATCAGTAACCTCATCGGGCTTGCAGTCACCTGGCCAGAAAATACTGGACGGGTCTTTCGCATCGTGCCCCAAATCGAGATAGTCCGACAAAGGCTGAGTACGAGCAACATGCAACAGAAGTCGCATTCCACGGAGCATTATGTTGACGTCGTTTTGGTCCACGAAATAACTGTGAAACAGACGGAGAAATGAGAGTAGTGCGAGACGGTGATGATTGATGGCGTACTTTGGATTGATAACCGGGTAGTCATATGCATTCGAGGATGCGAGAGTCAGCGACCCTGTGCTGGATGGTTTCAAAAGAATGCATACCTATCGTGTAACCCCAAATATTAGCTAGTCGTCAGACGATTGAACGTGAAGGTCACTTACACCAGTGATACCGTGCAACCCGGCTGTATTAGGACCATCGACGACCGCAATCATTGGTGCGTACATCAGCTCCAAGTCAGGTGAATTGGGGCCAGAAGTCACATCCTTGATTTCCGCCCCACTGAAGATATCCTTTGGTAAGCTATTTACAAGTGGATTAGAACGGTAGGTACCACTACATTCGAACTGAAAATGAGCAACTTACTTAGGGTTGTCAGAGCGCAAAAACGCCGCGATTTGTGTGCTCTTGCCCGACATAGCTCCTCTTCCTGTGACGAGCCACTGAGCGAGTGCCAGCAAGCTGGACAGAGGTTTTGTCAAGTGATCCCAAGTCTCGCCAGGCTTTGCACGGAAGATCATCGAGCCAGAAGAGATATGCTGGAAATCACAGCCCACGGATATATTGAAGGAATCAGCGCCGCTTCATACTCAAAGGG
The DNA here is from genome assembly GCA_037039805.1 of Irpex sp. M6601. NCBI lineage: Eukaryota > Fungi > Basidiomycota > Agaricomycetes > Polyporales > Irpicaceae > Irpex > Irpex sp. M6601. Next base: position 6,551 of record JAXQGN010000144.1, on the reverse strand, counting down.
AGATGATACAGAAACAGCAACTTACGTCTTGCAGTCCCTTGCCAACGTATGGGAGGTCATGCACGGGTTGCACTCCTACCTTCTCGAGTTTGTCTGAGGCTCCTATGCCAGAGAGTAGCAAAAGTTGAGGGCTACCGATGGCGCCAGCTGTCAATATAACTTCTTTCTTCGCTGCCGCGTAGTATTTGGGCCCCTCGCGAGTTGTGCTCAGGAGAACGCCCACCGCGCGTGGCTTTGTATCGGGCCCAGATCCCGGGGAGACAATAATCTTCTCTACCGTAGTAGCAAGGGCAATTTTGAGGTTAGACCGTGCTAAGACTTCGGGCGTTATGTATCCCGTTTCGGCAGAGCTGCCTATTTTATTACTCGTGTCAGGATTTGAAAAACTAACAAGTACAATTCTCAACATACGTGTACCATGTTCGTCGATCGATGCCATGAGATGAGACACGCCAAGGGTGCCGGCGTCAGTGTTGAAGTCGCTTTACCAAAGGTTAACTGCGAATAGTATCCAAAAGGGCAGCATTGACTTACTATGCTCGGTTCACACCGCAGTTGACACAACTTTCGATGATAGGTTCCATGATGGGCTAGAATATTTCAGTCTGAATTGAGCTCATTGCTTATTAGATCACTTACCGCAGCTTCGAAATGGCCGGAGACTGTTGGACCAGAGCTACCATGCACGCTAGGGTCGACGTTGACGTGCAAAGAATTAGGCCGATATCTTTCTGCTTTTGTGAAGTATCTAAGAGCAGGTTTGCGTCAGCCATAGCGTAATCGAACAGTTATAATCCACTCACGGCTTTAAATCTTCTGGTCCCCACCCCGTAGCACCGTGTTCAACCCAAGTCTTGAAGTCTGTTGGCATGTTAACCTGCATTAGTCAGCGCAACAGTATATCACACAGAACACTTGCCTTCAGGACTGCATCTGTGGTAGTTCAGGGCGTTTATAGAGCTGTTTAGAATGTTGCATTAGTCGGAGGTTGAGCTGTCGGAGAAAGTGGATAGACCAAACCTTGAGCCGCCCAGGACCTTTCCCCGGGGCCAATGGCATTTACGACCATCGAGGGCTACTTGCGGACTTTCAGGAGGAAAATGGTCACTACAAGCTCAGATAACCAGAAGGATATGGAACCTACACAGTTTCGTAGCTCCAATCGTAAGGACTTCGTGACAGTTTTGAAAAGGCGAGTGGGATTTTGGAAAAGAGAACATCACTACCTCTACAGCGCAGACATGAGGTCAGTCTATAGAGTTTACCAACGCATACCGACGACTGACCGCTTTGTGCCGGCCTCGATAAGAAGCACAGACGTGTTCGCGTCTTCTGAGAGACGTGCGGCAAGAACACAACCCGCCGTGCCTACCAAGTAGTTGCATTAACATTGCTACACGTTTATGCGTGGCGTTTACACACCTCCTCCTACAATGATGTAATCATAGGTCTTCCACCATTCTGGTTTGAGATTGTTCTCGTCTGCTGGGGTAGCGTACACGTTTGGATCGCGGAGAAGCAACGACGATGTTGACTGGCCCATACTTGAACTTGGGGAGTGCAAGAGACAAGGAGCCAAAGGCACTGGCAACGTTGTTCACTCGGATAAAACAGACATGACGGATAACTGTGCTGATGAGCAGTTGATTCCGCGTAGCAACGGGATGCATACCTGGGCTGTAGGTACTTACTTCTCTTGTAGTTGAAATCGAGCACGATTCACACGTGGTCACGGAGGATCGCCGAGGGAGAAGGATTCCAATCCCATCATGATGAAGTTCTTCGGCCGTGTGTTTGGGCTTTGAGAAGACAACAGACACGCCTGATTAGCTCAGTCGCCTTCAATTACATACGAGAGGAATGGTAAGTACTTACTGTTCAACCAGTATTACGACCGGCCTGGGTTGTACCTATGACCCGGTATGTTGGTACCAACCTAACAGTACAGAGCGCCGGAGTATCACACGTGTGATGTACCGACCCGCCCAGGATTTCCTTCCGTATGTGTAACAAGTGCTCAAACAGCGACATTTGTGACCTCTGTTACTGTCGACGTCGTGAGTAATCAGTAGCAGTGCTTATCCATAACCGGATCTCATGCTGTACCTTGTTGTTGATACATACTGACTTTTCTATCTCCGAGAATTTTACGCCAGATCTCCCACCGGCCATGAGCCTTGCATCCGAGTCGTGCATCAACGAACTGACTCGCTGGCATGCTATCGCATTCAAGCCAAGTTGGCACTGTTCTGCACCGCTCCGTTTTGGGCTAATTGGAGCAGTAGTCAATACAGTCATCGGCGTCAGCATTGAAGGGCCTGGTTAATGGTGTCTCCTTTTGGCACTCAAACGTTTGAACCCCTCACTGACTTCTTATCCTCTTGCTGACCATGTTACAGCTATCGTCCATTACTCCACTCGATGGATGTGTTCTCGCGTTGTGCGGCGCAGCCATGCTCGCGATACGCTCATCGCAACAACCTAAGCGTTCGTGCAAGCCACGTGCAGCTCGTTTGCCAGGCCCATCTGCCATGCCGTTCATAGGGAATGCGGTCATGGTCTTCAAGCATCGCCAGGTCGTCCTCGAATTTTTGCAGAAACTTCTCCAATATGGCCCGGTGTCAACCTTCACTGTTCCCTTCGTCGGGCGAAACCTCGTCATCGGAAGACCTGAGTGGCTTGAACACATCAAGAAGAGTAAGCCCGTGGATAAACGCACACCGTATATCTGAATACTGACGTGTCTGTCGGAAGACGATACAATTATGTATGATCGCGGCCCCACTGTACGCGAAGTATTTGCAGAGTTTCCTGGTCCAAATACTGTGCTCGGGTCGGACGGCGCTGACTGGAAGGTTGCCCGAAGAACCATGCAGTGAGTTCCGGTGTTCATTGAACGGTGACATGGATTAATACCATAAAGACCATTATTTGGCAAGACGTTTGGAACGACGCATGTATGCACTACGCTGACAGAAGTAAGGAGTCCGTCTGCATTGCCTTCTCATTATTGATCTGAGAATTTACATAGATATTACCGGACATTTTCTCCTTCCTGAAGGAAGCGAGCTCTACGAAGACTGCAATAAACTGGAGCAGCAAGTTTACCATGAAGCCTGGACCGTGTATCAGTACTCACCAAATACCCCACAGACGTCACGGGCCGTATTGCCCTAGGGCTTTTCTTAAATGCTGCGTTCAGCTTACCCAACGACCTCATCGGACCAGACCTCGGCTGTCTAAACCATCACAACGAGATCGCAGAATGTTTAGAAATCGTGGCGTACATCTGCTCAAAGTAAGGGTATTTTCTCTCCAATTTGACAAAGCCTCAGGCCTCACACAGCGATTATCTCTTGCCAGTCGCATGATAAATCCTACCTGGTATTTTACCGATTACGTAGGTGCATAACTTCATCATGAATTTGCAGGACTGGACATTACTTGGGTGTAGATTGATGGAAGCCACTCTGCTTTCAATAAAGCACGCCGCCAACTTCTGAGCATCGTGGATGCCATGATCGCCGACCGTATACGCAAAAATGGTGGCACAGTTATCATCGAGCCCCATGATTTCCTAGATCGACTCCTCCAGGACCTACCTCGCACCAATAATATCACGCTCGTGCGTGAGACTTTGCTTGCGGCTCTGTTCGGTGGCCACGATACTCTGACGAATTCACTTCAATGGGCTGTATATGAGCTGCAACGCAATTCTGATTGGGTAGAGAAGCTACGCGAGGAGTCGGAGAGTCATCCCTGGTATGACGGTGCTATTCCCTTTGAAAGACTGGTCGTAAGTCTGCATTCCGAGCTGCCCTCTCTCCATGCTTCTAGCAAAGATCCAATGCATTCGACATTTTGTTTGTTCGGTTCTGACATTTCCACCCTCATGTAGGATTTCCCGATCCATCAAGCGGTCTGCTACGAGGTCCTTCGACTTTATCCTGGTATCTCACAGAACTTCCGTGTGGCACGATGCGACGACATACTTCCAGCCTTACCCGAAGCCGGTATACCTGAAGTGCAGGTATTCACAGGCGACCGGATCCTGTGGTCTGATTTGCACATGATGCGCTCTTCTGAAGTAAGTACCATGTGCATTGTCACATATGATTGACATGTTAAAGTTGTGCATGAGGTATGGGGTCCGGACGCCGCTATTTTCAACCCACAAAGATTCTTCAATTCTCAAGGTCAATTCGTTAAGCCTTCCTCTCCTCTATTTGTCGCATTCGGCGCCGGCGTACGATCGTGGTAAGCGTTTGATTCCACCCTGTCTCAGCATTGCAAACAATCCCTGATTGCTTGTTTTACTCCCAGTCCTGCGATGCAATTGGCGCTACATGAGATGATATGCCTCGTTCGCGCGCTGACCTCGCGGTTCGAATTTGAGCCCGTTCATCCCGGAGAACGCAAAATGGTGGACGGATTCACGCCCTTCATAGACGGGGAGTTCTGGCTGAACGTCAAGGTACTCGATGCCAAGTACCACGACGTTTGAGGTCTGTGATACAGTGAATTTGGGTGTATTTCTGTAACAGTATTGTCATCGTTGTCCTCCGAGGCTCATCTTTCTTTCTCTTTCGCTAGTTGTGAACTCTCTACAGTAAGCGCATATCCGGCAAACTTGTATTATGAACTTCAGGCTAACAACTATGCCTATTCGCTACCCAGTCGTTTCTTAAGAATGTTTGTGCGATGATGTTGTAAGGTACCGATCTTTACGTTTTGATGATATCCACACTGAGTCCACGCTTGCACCCTCAGATATGTAGAGTCAAGAACCAAGCAACGATTGGGCACGGGGGTATACGGTCCAAACAAATTACCGTGCATGTTAATAGAATTCTCGTTTGTGCAGCAAGCCCTGCTCCCTACGTATGTACATTGGTCTGGTTCAATATCATGATGATCATCTTCCACGTCTCTAACACTCATCATTAGACATCTCTCTGTATGGTGGAAGCCCAGCTTATTGACTACCCATCATGATGCCGCGCAGAATTGAATACCTACTCGTGAGAATTAGAACGCGCAGGCTGGCCTTATCAATGATAGAAAACCTGATAAGCTCCTTCCCTTCATTAGTTCATCATCTCAGGCAAGTCATTTGCGATCATGTTCTCGTGCTCGGGCCACCGGCCGTACCATGCCTTCTAGATCTTACTCCTCTCCTGTCAGTAGGTAAGCTACTCTCATTGCAGCCACGCTGACTGACCAGTTTTGCCCTAGGTCTCTCCGAGATGAGATGCAGACGCAGCTTTGGGCGACAATGCGGGTGCACCAAACGTCCGTATCAAGCAATTATACGACACCAACGTCACACTGGTGCACGCGTATACGTACCTATTCCGCTCAGGCTGGTCTATCTTCTTCCACCGTGACACGAAAGATTTGAAGACGATGTGTATGTGATATTTAAGGTATGCGTGCTATCTGTACTGTCATTCGAGCTGTCATCTGACTTGCACCCAATCCATCGAACCTTACTCGGGCGACCATCCCTCACGCTCAGAGTCGTTCTATCGCTCTCACGATTACTCCCAAGACGATCGACAATCAGTACAACGAACTGCGATCATCAACGCTCTAATGTTCCGTGTTCCGGATACAACAAAAGCCAACCGAGCTTGGATGGGAGGTCGGGACTTTTCACTCTAAAAATGATCATACTTCCTTGGTATGTAGTTCACGCAGTCTACCACCATCACCAATGGTCAATATCACGTCTCGCCTAGTCATGGAAATACTGTCAGAGCATTCGAAAAAACGGGTGCGTACGTTGGATTGCCATCTCAATTGTAACGTGAACACTGATTGTGTTTTTCACATCATATCTTCGTTCATCATCCAGCCATGCATGCCACATGCTCCCATGATCTTGGTAGCAACTGCGGTAGTGCCGGGTTATCTCGGCTTGTTCCAATCCGTTCAGTACGTGAGTTTGAATTGAGAGTGGACAGGTAAGATGCGCTGTGCGTGCGTGATAAAAAGAGCTAAGTGAAGACGGTAATTGATGACATTCTTAGGCATTTATGAGTTACGGGCACTATAGGCGGCGTGTGAGAGCTACGTCTCAAAGGTATACACTATCGCCACATACGTCTTCTTGATCTAGGTATGTTTTCTTTGTGGTATCTCTTGTCTGCGATTGCGTGTGCTGCCAAAGAAAGGGAATGCACAAATAGGTGCCACCCTGACCCTCGATAATGGGTGGACCACTAGCCCAGTAAAAAGTACGTCCCTTCACACTTATCACTCCGCTATACTACCGTTATTTTTGTACCGTTATGGCGCAGTCGTACTGGAAACTTGCAGTCTCCGCACCGGGGATTGCTGTGTCAACTTTCTTCGCAAGGGCGCAGATCACGAGCTTGCTTGCGTCTGCATCGCTTGCGATCGTGCAGTACATCCGCGCCTTATTTCTCTTCACCAAATCGGACATCAAGACCGTACTTATACCAACTGTACGTGTCACGACTATGACCAGGCTAGAGCTCGCTCGATGTCGAGAGTAACGAGGTCGCGTAACAAAAGTATCTAACAAC
>JAXQGN010000143.1:0-62067 GCA_037039805.1 Irpex sp. M6601 | reverse complement strand
TAATGCAACGATAGCCCCTTACAGCGAACAATTCTATGTGGGTGGTGCCAACAGCATCCGCGCTTTCACAGTACGTATAGCATCTTCACGCGCTGAACAAGCCCGCAAGGCTGCGGAACGCTCTGAACTGCGCATAATATCTCGCAGCGGCGAAGAACCGGCTGCGGACACGCTCTCGATATCCAATTTCGAGAGATGGGGCTGTAATGACTACATTCTTGTCGAAATCCCGTCGGCTGTGGCGGGAGAGGCGAGCTCCTACGTCGTTGTGAGTCCGAAGGATGTTGTGTCGGTGCATCCAAGAGATTGGAGAGATCATGTAGCATGGCTGCAGGAGTCCCCTTGAGTGGTAAGTCGGAAAATATATCTTTTATATGGCTTTTGATGACGTCTTTTCGCTGTAGGCAAGCTTCAGTGTCTCGTATGCTTGTTACTACTCATAAAAACGTCACAGTCGCTGTTACTGCTGTTCTTGTGCCGACGCGTTGTCCACGCGAGATGTGCTGGTGCGCGAGGGGTCATCTCCTCGCACACGGACATCAATAGAGTGAGTCTTACAGCAAGATTGCCAGGTTGGTGTCGTTTCTCAACGGATTAACAAAAACAGATGCTTATGTTACTTGATTTTACTAGAACTGCGGTGGTGAAGGCGCGTCTGAATCAGGGGTGTCCAGGCTGCCTCAAGCGCGGCAACGCACTTATAGCGTGATGTTGACATCGCTGCTATACCTTCATACTACGGATACCCACCTAGGATGATATATACGCCGCTGATTCTGTTCATCCGATTACGTTTGTCGCCTGCTGATACCATGGAATCTCATTTCTCTTTGCTGAGCTGAACATCGGACGGCACATTAGGCTTTGCTTACCAGCTCTAGAAGTGAGTCTGGTCGAGATTACTGAGTAGTGCGTTTCTCTGTCTTCTGTTCATACTACCAACGAGCTGATAGTGGAAAAGGCGTCTTGGTATACCCATGAGAAGAATTGACCTGTTTCGCTTTGCCTCGTAAGGTCATGCGATCCTGGGTTAACTTCTCTCAAATCATATCGCTCTGAGCGGTCCCTGCGATAAGGAGCTGCCATAAATCCTCCGGAAGAGAATGCTTGTCCACTCTACGAGCGGGTTTTCTGTGATTCAGTCTCACACTCTGCAGCCGTAACCCTTTATATACGAACAACAATAACTTCTCATCACATGCACAATTCTGGGTAGGCATTCCATATCAGCAGGAATTATACATAGAGTTGAGATAAGGTGTGTTCGCTCCAGAAGACCCACCTGCTAGCTAATCTATGCAGATGTTGGCCAGATTGCGAATCATCGAATCCAGAAGAGTTCTAGCGGATGATAAAGCTTCATGACGCTACAAATAACAGCAAGTTACATCTTTGGGTGACGTCCGACTGTCCTCCTATCTTTCAGCCCTCAAGGCCTCAATCATGGATACGACCGTCCACAAACGTGATGTCCAGGTGCTTGCCGGTCTTGGTTACAAGCAAGAGTTGCAAAGAGCTTTCACGCCGTTGGAAGTGTTCGGCATCGCCTTTAGTATAATAGGTCTTGTACCGTCAATCGCGTAAGTGACCCGACCTCAGCTTGTTCTTTGGTTTTGATACCTTATAGATCAACTATAGGTTTTGCTCTCCCTAACGGTGGACCAGGTGCTCTAGTATGGGGTGTAAGTATCAATCGACACGCGTCAGACCTACTATGGATCTCACGTTGTCCCAAGTGGGCTATCTGCGCTATCATGGTCATGTTCACCGCTCTGTCTCTCGGCGAGTTGAGTTCTGCCGCACCTACTTCCGGCGGACTGTATTTCTGGACATTCAAATACGCTTCACCACGATGTCGAAAGTTGTTGTCTTGGATCGTAGGATGTGAGTGTTTTGAAACTCCCTAGTGGACCCCATGCTCATGCGAATAGACTCCAACACCATGGGTAATGTGGCGGGGGCTGCTTCAGTTCAATGGGGCTGTGCGGTTCAGTTGATGGCGGCTGTCAGCATTGGGCGGGATCTGGAGTTCTCAGCGACTTCTGCACAGATCTAGTAAGTTGCAGTCGATGTATTGTTCTCTGTCGACTGAAACGTTAGTTAGCGGGGTTTACGTCGCGCTTCTTATCCTAGGAGGCATGGTTGCGTCAACAGCAAGCGTCTTAGTGGCCCGTTTGCAAGGCATCTATGCATTTCTGAATCTCTTGTAAGCGTATCACTGCTCTAATTTATCAGTACCGGCTGACTAGTCACTAGACTATGTCTCGCTATAATTATTGCACTCCCCATTTCAACTCCTCCACAACTGAAAAATGATGCAAGCTACGTGTTCACCTCACTTCCGAACTGTGAATGCGATCTCTTCCTCAATGTAAGCAATGACCTGACTACGATAACTTAGTAACCGCGTGGCCGAATGGCTTTGCCTTCATATTGTCGTTTCTTGCACCGTTATGGACTATCGGTACGTCCCACGATTCGTTCACGCTTACTTGCATCATCGAGCAAGCCTCGTTTAGGTGGGTTTGATGGGCCAATTCACATCAGTGAAGAGGCCTCAAATGCAAGGACTGCCGTCCCATGGGCCATTGTCAGCTCAGTTGGTATTTCAGGGCTAATTGGGTGGGGTACGTTCGGGAATTCAATTCTCTGCATTTTATAAGTACTTAAACCACATTTGCTAGGAATCAACGTTGTCATCGCGTTCAATATGGGCCAGGACATGGGAAGCATAATGGCCAGCTCCATCGGCCAACCGATGGCAACTGTAAGTAAGCATTGTGAACGCTTGTCCTCTACAAGACTCACTACAATGCATCTAGATATTTTTCAACAGTTTTGGTACGAGGTCGACCCTTGCAATCTGGTCCATCGTGGTTGTTGTGCAGTGAGTGTTCCCTCAGCCGTGTGGGATCTATGTACCGATTTTTCTTTGACCTCAGGTTCACGATGGCCACAAGTGCAGTAAGTAACCCTGCCTTCACTTGAATGCGAATCTGTGTAACATCATCTGTGGTCTCGTCCAGCTCTTATCTACCTCTAGGCAAACATTCGCGTTTTCTCGGGATGGCGCGCTTCCTTTCTCGAGTATTCTGTACCGTATCAATCCATATACGAGGACACCAGCCAATTGCGTGTGGGCCTCTGTTTTTGTCGCAATGCTCCTCGGCCTCCTTGCTTTCGCTGGCCCTACAGCAATCAATGCCATATTCAGTCTAGGAATTATTGGTCAATATACGGCATTCATGATCCCTGTGGCGAGCAGACTACTCGGCGGGATGCCATGGGTACCGGGACCATTCTACCTCAAGGCGTTGGTGAGTCTGGCGGCGATCAATGTTCAAGTTCATACAAAGGCATTGACTGACCCGTTATAATACCTGAATAGAGTGTCCCTACCGCTGTCATCATGATTGCTTGGTCAACGTTCTCGATGGTTATCGTCATGTTCCCCTCTACCACTGATCCGAGCGCTCAAGAGATGAACTATACGGTGGTCGTTGGTGGAGGATGGCTCATTCTATGCGTTCTGTACTACTACTTCCCTGTGTATGGGGGTAGGCACTGGTTCAAGGGCCCCGTTTCCAACATCGATCCTGTCGAGCAAACGGAAGCTTCCGGGAGATTCTCAGATGGGGAAAAGGCCAGTGTAGAGTTACATAAAGAGTGAATATATGATTGGGATGTAGAGTATTCAGTATTCATTCTGGTGCAGCGCGATCAGTTTGCCAGCGTATCTAGACAGCACATCATTCGCAAACAGGTCCGTTCAGCTCTTCTGAACTTCTGGCGGGTACTATATCCTCCATGCCCCCCTATCTGCTAAAATCGCCTGACAAGCACGGAACAGCTCATCGTCACCGCTTTGTCGCGTCAAATGCCCGGTGTTTTGGTCAGCGATCATTTTATGCAATTCGTTCAATGAACTTACAATCTATCCTCCTTCACCGGTGGTAGATCTGATTGCAGCTGTCGTGCTAGCCTTGCAACATGATACATGATATCTTTGATGCGACCACCCATCGTCACGTATTCGTTCGCAAACTCCTTCTTAGTGACGACTTTGAACGACATTTCGGGAGTGCATTCGCGTCCGAATCGCAGGAAGCACTCCCGTGATACCTCCTTCCAACCAGCGCAAGACGATCGTAGTTGCCAACTACTCGCATAGCATGGGTCTCCTAACATTCCTGCAGGTACGACAACGCCGTCTAAACCTAGTTTGAGATTCCAACTGTGGCGATCGGCTATCCATCGCGGTTGTGAGGAAAATGCTGCAGGCCGGGACTCCGTCAAATACGACTGGCACTTAGCGCGGACTGCTGCCGACATGCACCCAGGAATATGTGTCATGCCATCGTCTACGACTTTGTCGAGATCCCATCCGCGCTTTGCATACTTTTCCTTCACTTCCCATATCTTGGGCCAGTCTTTAGTGAGCAATCCAATCCGGCACTCGAACGTGGCGAATGGGTAGAGCGAATACGCCCGATCGTACGAAATGAGGTTCATTAGGTGAGCTGTCAATTCGAATCCATTGAGCGGCACCGCATCAACAATTACACGAGGAAGGACAGTTTGAACAACTGACTGGAGTAGAATTTCAAGATGAGCGCCATCGGCGTGTCGATAGCAGAGACGACTTGCACTTTACGGAGCCCTGCTTCTGGCCACAAGGCATCCTTGTAAAACGTATAAACCCCTTCTGGATGGTCATCCGAGTACTCCCAATCGTTATCTTCATCCCGGACTGCTTCGGCAAAAGTCGTTCCAGGGTCCTGATTCGACGCTGTACCGTTGGGCTCAAAACGGTACCCAGCAGAGTTCATCAGCCAATTGCCAACCTCCAGCACTTTTCTCGACTTCACGTATATGTCCAGATCGCTCTCTTCGTATCTGACTCGAGCAAAGAACTGCAATGCATTCGATCCTGATATTAGTGCCCCTGTACGAGCTTGAAGAGATCGAAAGGCGATCGGATCGGCAAAGAACGGGCGCAGGTGTTCGTTGATATTGTAGGCGAGCGTGAAATAGTCTTGGATAACTTGATACAATGTCCGACAGGTCCACGATAGACGTATGAGAGTGGCCGGTGTACAATGGGGGATAATGACATCACGGATGTTGGGGATCGCGAGGATACACCCTGCTGCTGCTCGTTGTAGCGAAAGTGCGGAGAGCCATCTGACAATGTTATCTTCTTCTGCGGTCGCAACTGGGACGTGTACGTGCGCCATATCGTAGAGCACCGGTCACGTAGACTTGTTGACTAGCGGATCTTGGTGGTGGGGACTACCGTGCGAGTGGTATGCAGTCTGAAGCAGTCAAGCCGTTATCAACAGTATGGCAAGGACCGCTCATGCCCGTGGGAATGAATAGTCTTCTTACACGGACCCTATGACCAGCCTCATGAGCATGTCAAGTGACCGTTTTCAGGACTACAATTGTGCGTCAGTCAAAGTACATGTACAGTATAGATTCTCGTTCGTACGCATATGATCTTGATGAAGACCGAATGAGGATGCGATATAAACCATGCTCTAAGATAGTACGGAATGAGCGAAGATAGCAACTTGACGTCATGCTACAAACCTCGCACACCTGGCCTGTTTCTCTAAGCCTCTATTATGCCCGATTCGACTATTTTCTCCGCCTTCTCGGGATCATTCAATGAACCCTCCTCTTCCCACCCTTCCTTCCTTTGCACTGGCATACGTACCCATAGTAGGTTAATAACCATAGCGAGTACGGTAAAGCCGACCGCCAGAAATATAGCTCCGCGATACCCTTTGACGAGGCTACGCCCATCGTCGTTAACGTAGCGTTCGACCGTGCCAGCAAACCCGAGCCCGGTGGAGATCCCGAAGACTTGTATGACACCAATCAACGACCCGCCCACACCTTGCTCCTGCCGTTGGACAGAATTCGAAACGATGACTTGTCCAGCAGTGAGGACGAAGTCTGGTCCACAGCCCATTATGAACGTTGCCACGAACGCCTGGGCCCAGTAAATTTGATGTGTTGGCATGGTGCCGAGGATGAGAAGTGCGACGAGGATATCAGTAAGGCCAATGAAGACGATGTATTGTGCCTTCAGGTGTCTGACGAGCCAACCCGAGACCACAGCCATGATAGCACCCATGAAGACAATGGGGGCTAGGGCTGCCCCGGCAGCGATGTTGGTGAAGTTCCTCAGGGTGAGCTGCCAGACGGTGAGGTACCAGGTGTAGACACCCATGTCCATCATGACAATAAAGACACACATAATAAGAGGGGTGAAGGATGGTCGTGTCCATATAGCGATCGGAACGATGGGTTCGTTTGTGAACTTCGCCTCCCATATGGCGAAGGCGGCTGCGTGGAGTATTGATACGATGAGAAGGATGTAGATATACGGCGTAGGCCAGCCAACAGCGGGGGCCTGGCTAAAATGCGATGTCATTGAGACGAGGGAGATAAACCGAATCAGGACCGGCTGTACTCACTTCCAAACAAAGTTGAATAAGAATAGAGCTCCGATTCCGAAGTAAGAGCCAACGAAGTCAATCTTCCCATTGGGTTCTTGACGTTCGTCGCGGGGAACCGAAGCATAGGCCACACTAAACACAACACCCCCAAGTATTGCACTGTAGAGATGAAAGAGTATAGAATTAAGCCATGCTCAGGTTTTAGATGTCGTTGTACAAGAGACTTACAAGAACCAGAACGTCCACCGCCACGAAACCAGCTGTGCGAACAGCCCAGCCAAGATACCTCCGCCAGCCGCACCAACTGGGCCGCCGCTCACGAACAACGCCATTGCGATGTTTCTCCAATGGCCTGGCGGGAATGTGATACCAAGTAGCGCGATGCAATTCGGCATCATGATCCCACCACCGATACCGCCCATCGCGCGGAGAATGCAAAGAGCGATAAAGGTAGGGGCAAACCCGACGCCGATCGTAAATGCCACCCAGAATACCGACCCTATGAACAAGACGTTCTTATGGCCGTAGATCGTCCCGAGACGTCCTCCGATAATGATGAACGCGCCCTGCGTAAGTCTGGGATCGTGCGTGAGTTTTATACAGCGTCAAAGAGGTATAATTGAATACGAACGGATATGAGGCAGCCACCCAAGGAGCACTACTCGCGGGGACACCGAAGTGCTCAGCAATAATGAATCCGGTATTGATGCCGCCACCGATTTGAGTCATCTATAGTAAACAGTCAATTCTTGAGCATTCGAGTACATGCGAGGTGCACGTACTTGGACTAGCTGGGTAAGCGCGACGAACGTTATTAAGATAATCTTGCGACTGAATGCTATGTCCTCAAGAGGGGCACGGACGTCCGCCTGCTCATTGCCACCTTCAACATTATCCAAAGCCACTCGTGTGGTTGTAGGTGACGGTTTCGTTGGAAGTGGCTGCTCAATCGGCTCTTGCTTTGCCATGATGATACCCGGAAGAGGTTGCAGGTGTCGAGATCTGTGCCACAAGATGTGCGAGTGTTAATGTACCTTTTAGGAGACGGAGAAGGCGCATCAGAGTCGCGCCATCCTAATGAAACGGTGTTCGGGGAAGGCGGAGGTGGCCATCCCCGAGGTTGGGGCTGAGGCTTCGGGCAAGTAGGTGGTATCAGATGCACGCATCTGATCAACGGTGCTCACGAATTTGCTGGTCACCTACCGCTGTACGATTATGGGTCCTAGCTTTGCTACCATCTATTAGTCGTAAGACCCTCGGCTTTCGCTAACGCCGACGGTTTGATGGAAAAGGTGAGCCTTGAAGCTTGAGGTGTTGGACGTCGGTGTATTATCCAGTTGATGACTGTATCTTCGTCAGCAGCTGACAACAAGTCTGACAACGGTATGTTTCATGAGTGGCAGGTATATGTTCCGAATGATGTAAATTACCAAGAAACAATGCAACACGTCTTTTAGCGTGCACAACAAGGGGCGGGATCTATAAGGAAAAGTGCTGTGGTGGATTTACCATGATATTTTTACTGCTTTCGGCTTAGTCAAATTACTAACACGCGCCGATTATGGGCCAAAAATATCAACTATAGCATATTTTCGTATGTCAGTACAATTCTACAGGCATAGTCCGCATCAATATTCACGTACTTTAAGAGGTTGGGTACAATGTATGATATGAAAATGCAGATTCTTTGAGACTATGTGTCAGTCCGATGTCCAACGATTCCTTGAAAGAACAAAACTTACCGTAGTATGAGACAGGCCTGCGATAATAACGTTAAAAAGAGCGGTTCCCAGCATTAGGAGTTTTGTTGGCGAGGAGACACTACACGACTATACTTATGCTTGACGTCGCCGCCTTCGGCTTGCATACCAATAGATCTTGATCTTCGCGGCAAATCAGCGTTGTCCTCGCGCGTTGAATGTAGGTACAGGTCGGCCAATATGACGAGGTCAACGCTGCAGAGGAAAGAACATCGATATCAAGACGCTGTCAATGTTGCAGCGCGTTCTATAAAGCCGCGGAGATGGAATACGCAGGGGAATCGCCCTCATTATTTAGTCTCCGATTCATCATGCGCGTGCATGGCATGCAGTGAGGCCACCAAGCCTGAGGCTGCAACTCTGTCCTCTCCACAATGCAGCAGACTCGAAGCCGCGATGCTCGTTACAAACAGGACGTTTCATCGTTCATACTCGCGAGTGGGCTAAGGTCTGAGTATTATTTGCTCCCCTCGATAGGCTCCAGCAGAGTCAGGTGACAACTAACCGCACGGCATACTTACCAGCAACATTCTGAAGACCCTCTGTATCCGAAGACCCATGTAGGCGAGGACGGGTCGGATGATTGAGACGATGCCACGGGAGTAGGGCGGGGAATTGTTCGTCTACAGTTACGTACTTCACGTTTTCTTTACTCTGATTCTTTATCGACGCTACCTGCATCCTCCAAGGTGCAGACGAGAGTGTGGCGCCCTCTCGTAATTACAAGTCGCTATTGGCTAAAACTTATGCTTTGGCCAATCAGGCAGTCATGTTAGTAAATCTTACAACGCCCATCCGGGATTGATTGGGCCGCCGAGGAGAACTGCCTTGCGAGTGCGAGTGGCGCTGCTCGGGCATGATGTTCGGGTCGCGTCACTACTGCAGCAATATGCGCGGATTCCTGCCCCAGTCGGCGGGGTGCTACGTGTGTTCTTTCGCAGCCGGGTATCCGACGTGGTACCTAATCCGTGTGAGACGAGCGCTGGTTATTTGTGCAGATATGCACTGGACGTGCTTTAGCCGTCAATTATCCCAGGTACTACCAGTCAGGGAAACCTTTCTGGTAAGTTCTTGTGGCTGCTGCCCGCGGCCGAGTCCGGCTATGTGCCCCATAGCTACCTTAAGCCCCAACGGTGTATGATTTATCTGCACTGTATAAGGCCCCTTACTGTGGGAAGACGTCGCAAGACGCTTCCAATCTGTCCAGACCTGCTTGCAGGCTGGCCTTCTACGCGTTTCGGAACCTATGGTTCTGGGACAATCTGACACGTTTATAACGTGTCCTTTAGTGGGTTGGACGCCCCCTCGTAGAGGGTGGCAGACAGCCATTGAACCCTTGGGCAGTAATGCTCTTGGAATCTACGATCGCAACCCTGCACCTTGCAGGTTGCGAAACACGCGGAGGAACACTCCTGCAAACACGAATGCAGTACTCGTACTGTAAATGAACCCATGGTGAACTCCATGGAACATAACCAACATGCACTGCTTGATTCACAACCGTCGCTTCGTCCGATGGGGAGTAACGCACGAGACGCATCTGGAGTTAAGATGAGGTGTATGTGCTCGTACTGCTGATGAATATTGTCTTCCCTGCCCTTTAGTTCACTTCGCGGCGCGCTGTTGACGTCGGCATCGCTTGAGCTCGCCTTCGTGGTGAGTTCGGCGATGCTGGTGCGCCGGTGTAACTCTATTCAGACTACTCCCGGTCTGCTGCATCCGCATCAAATTTTTCAAATTTATTCGTCTCTTCTCGAGATGATTACTATGTATACGTGGATCCCAAACTGTGCGAGCTCGTGTAAGTACATACATAGAAATACATTTCGCGAAGTCTACCGTGATGCTGTCATGAGCTCAAGCTTTGCATGGCCCAATTGAAGTACTCGAGCGTCGAGGCGTGCTGAATCATAGTAAGTACAGTGCAGCCAGTCGAAGGGCCTTGTGCGTGTCGTGTCCCGTCTCCAAGCCACAGAAGCCTAGGCAGATAATCTCGGGCTGAGTAAAGCGGTTGCATGCCATTCAAAATTCTGTGAGCGCAGACGAATGGATTATATAAGGGTGGTAGGAGGTGATGACTCCACTGAAGTTGCATGAAAGACGGCGAAGGGTGCTGGTCGGCAAGAGGTAGATGAGGCTAGCTTGCAATAACCAACTTTCGTTCAGTGGTGCAGCATACTTGTGGACTGTGCCGATGGCAGTGGGTTCTACAAGATATGCACATACTTCAATGTCCTGTTTAATAACTTGTCAGTGACGACACGAGATGCGACTGCCAGCAGATACAAGTTAATAACTTGAACGAAAGAGAATGGCCGCCGAGATAAGCGATGATGTACACTTCAACTCCGTGAGAACCTTGATAACACCTTTCCGCCTCTCCGCAACCACACTTCATTCCATATCCGATACATCAGAGCCTTCAGTACTCGTAGAAGTGTTGATCGTAAGAGATTTTATTATACTGTACCGTTGGTCCGCACATGAGACGTACTGTCCTCCAGACCGAACCATCCGTACATACCCACTACGCTGAGACTGACGGCGCAGTTCCGCTCATAACCTCATACAAACCTTCCATCGGTCGCCTCGATAGCCGTTCACTCCAGAACCGCATGATAGGTTCCCACTCTTCTTTCGACCTCGGCATACCCTCTCCACGCCCCATACTGAAGTCATTGACGGTTCCAAACGCCTTCTTGAACGATGCCATAGAGTTTGGCGGTAGGGCCGTCTCTGCTGGTGATGGGCGATGGGCGACGAGAAGAGGAGTTGGACATGGAGCAGGTAAGGTGTTATGATATGAGAGCAAGGGCCCACAGACGGTTACCACCGACCCGAGTGCCTGTGAAGCGGGAATACGTAGAGAGCCTGGGGATGTGTCGTCCTTGCTCATCGTCGAAAGGGCTGACCGCCACCATTTCACGGAGAACTCTGCTGCAACAGTACCGCCTTGCGCGAATCCAAAAAGATGAATTCGATTGGCGGGCCAGGAGCAGTCCTTCGTGAGGTGGGCCACGACACGAGTGAGAAGTTCGAGTGCGGGGGAGGGATTGGGGTTAGTGAGTAGGTCGCCTAGGCCATCGAAGGATGTGTACCACTGATACGCTTCCTCGTATAAGAATGGAATCCTACGTTTCGGATTTACTAGATTATGCTTAAGACGAAACTGAGGACGATACTTACAGTTCCGGTGCTCTCAGGGCTAGAGTAGCAGTTTGTGGAAGCTTCAAGGAGCGACCCAGCTTTCCAAATGGAATATGCGTGTCACCTGTGTTAGATTTAGTGATCGTTGATTCATGGGTCGCAGGAGTCCCTTGTCGATTACCTAGCCCATGTAGAAGTATTAACAGATTCTCATCCGTGCCGTCGTCGCTTGGGTTGTAGTCAAATGGAACAGTTATTGCGGATGATTTTGGTCGTGGTTTCACTTTCAGAGAGCCCTCGCCTGCTGAACGTAGAGACAGGTCGGCCGACATGACGAAAGTAGAGGAAAGAACTTGAAGACGCTGTCAATAAAGCGCATCTGATGCGACCTCACACGCTTCGCGGAGACCGAATCCCCGGTGGAGATGGCTCTCGTTATTCAGTCTCCGATTAATTGTACTCATACTTATTGCTCGCAACGCTGGCAACTCTTTCTTCTCCACGATGCAGCAGACTCGAAGCCGTGATGCTCGTTACCCACAGGACGTTTCGTCGTTCACACTCGCGAGCGGGCTAAGGTCTGAGTATTACTTGCTCCCCTCGATAGGCTCTAGCAGGGTCCGGTCGCAACCAACCGCACGGCATACCAGCAACATTCTGAAGGCCCTATGTATCCGAAGACCCATGTAGGCGAGGACGGGCGGGAAGATTGAAACATTGTCGCGGGAGTCGGGCGGGGACATATTTGTCTACAGCTACGTACTTTACCTCTTCTTTTCTTTGATTCTTTATCGGCGTTACCTGCATCCTTTGAGGTGCAGGCGAGAGGTTGGCGCCCTCTCGTCATTACAAGTCGCCATTGGCTAAAGCGTAAGCTACGTCTAATCGTGCGGGCATGTTTAGCAGACTCTACAATGCCCATGAGGATTGGTAGGGCCGCCGTCGACAAACACTCAGGAGAGCAGCTCTGCGAACGCCAGTGGCGCGGCTTGGGCTTTATGTCTAGGTCATGTCATTGGTACAGCGATGCACGCGTACTACCGCTCTTGTTAGCGGTGTGCTGCGTGTATCCGTTCGCGACTGTGTATCCAATGTGGTACCTAATGAGTACGAGACGAGCGCTGGTTATTTGTGCCGAGACCGAAGTGCACTGAGCGAGCTAGAGTAGCCGTGATATAAGTCACTACCAGATAGGAAGCCCCGTTCTGGCAGGTTTCTGCTGGCTGCTAACCGCAGCCAAGTCCAAGGTCAATGAACCAAAAGCCGAGATGAATACCACATCTGAGAGTACAAGACACCATTGTACGGAACGCAGTCATACCAGACGCTTCCACGCCCTAGTATATAGGCAGGCTGGAGCAAAAATGCTCGTTGGACGACTCAACGATCGCAGACCTGCAGGCTGCGAACATGCGGAGTGACATCCAGGAAACATAGTTCGGTATACGTACCGAGACTAGATCCATGTGAGAACCCCATGGAATATAACCAAAACATGCACTGCTTGATTCACAACCGTCACTTCGTCCGAAGTACTGGACTACGACGGGGAGTAACGCACGAGAAGAATTGGAGTTTAGAGGAGGTTTATGTGCTTGTGCTGCTGACGAATTTCTTTTCCCCCGCCCTTTAGTTCACTTCGCGGCGCGCATGTCAGCGTCCGTATCGCTTGGCCCGCCCTCGTGGTGGGTTCGGCGGTGCTGATGCGACGGCGTAACTCGATTCAGACTACTCCTTGTCTGCTGCATCAACGTCGAATTTTTCGTATCCGTTTATCTCTTCGTGAGATTACTGGCCTCGTAATTCGCGTACTTCTGACGGCTTTGAATGTATATATGTCGGAGGCTTGAAATATATTCGTGTTTAGATCTATCTGGTTATGTGGTCTATCACTCCGACTCGTGAGGTTTTGAGACGTGTTCTGTTTTTGTCGTCACCGTTTGTACAATACACTCGATCCGCGACGTGCTGCTGTGACCAGCATCTCCTTGAATCGTACTACTTCTCCACAAGCACACTGGGTCCAACGGAGCGATTTGTCTTGCATTGTCACGGTACGGATGACTCAAGGAAGGTGAGCAATATCGCTAAGAAGCTGCATGTTTAGTAGCGACACTATTTCTACGCGTGCATCTGTTGTCCTTTGATTCGACTCACGCGTCAGCGGCGAATATGCAACAGAACCGAAGAACAAAACATGCGTGTATGTTGATGTTGTGCGTACAAAGCAGTAAAGACTGGGATAAGTATGTATAGTGGTACGTGTGATACAATATGAGCATAACTCAGGATTTAAGGAGAACAAACAAATAACACGGTGTAGACGTCTAGTTAGGACCGACGAATTGGTACAATATCCGTCGTACAAGCCCAGAGAGGTGTTGCGGGTCGTTCTGGTATATGCTCTATAAAGCAAGAACCACAGGATATCGACATCAGTATCTTGAAACAAAAACGCATGAAAGCAAACTCACCATGACCATACCCATCCCCATAGCCGTCAACAACGCCTCCCCATACTGACCCGTCCTAGGCACCAGTCTTCTCCCCCTCGCCATCACCCACGCGCTCTCCAGTCCCTTCGGCAACACATACATAGCCAACTCCGGCCGTCTCCTCGACTCTTCAACAAACAGGGACAGCCCGCTGAGCAGGCCGCCAAGCCAGAAGGAGGGTTTGGAGAGGAGGAAGTCGACGAGGGGCTGGGGGAGGAGCTTGGCGAGGCGGGCGAGGATGGATTGGGCTTTGGGGGAGCGGAGGGCGGTGAGGGTGAGCCAGGCGTTGTGTTTCCAGCAGAAGAAGGCTATGGATATGTGGGCAATGTCGTATGGTGAGCGAACGTTGCCATGCAATGGAGGGAAATGTGACAAAACAGGTTGAACGTACATTGGTAGATCACAACGAACACCCCCAAGAACGCCGAACTCCTCGCCGTGCCCCACCCCGCCCTCACTAACATCTTCGCCGGCTCCTTCATAACCGTGTTCCTCTTAAAAAGCACCATCGGTATCAAATGCAACGCGCCGTAAATCGGGAACATCCACTTGAAGACTTCCCAGAAGCGTTCGAGAGGGACGTTCAGGCAGGAGTCGAGCCACGGGTGGACGGCGGAGCAGGGGCCGAAGAACGGGCCCCAGGTGGGTGGGGAGGCCAGCGCGAGGGCGCGTCGGGCGAGGAGGTCGGTGTGGTTTGAGGGGGTGATGTCCTGTGGGGTAGAAAGAGGTTAGTTGGGGTAGTGTGAGGGGGGAGGGGGGAGGAAAAGGGACGTACAGGGCGGTTGATGAGGGTGTTTATGTCTGACATCTTGAAGACGTGGTCTCGGACGAGGTCTCTGTTCATGGAGACGCATTCTTTAGGGATCTTCCCCGCTTCTTGGATCCTATTGGCGAGTCATTAGTGGCGAAACCTGAAGGAGACTAAGTAAACTGAGACATACCAGTGAACATATGCGCGTGGAAGCGTGTCTGGACGGAGCAAAAAGCCATACAGAATCTGTCCACAGCTGTAGATAGTCATTAGAACTCTAGTTCGCTTGATGGGAGTGGTCAACTAACCATAATGAGAAAACCAGCACGTCTCCGTGAGGGATTTTGAAGTTATGCTTCACAGAGAACGCGTTGTAACTGCCCTGCAAACCTCTACAACGCGTCAGCACGTACACAACGCACTGTGAGAAAAAGGAATGCTCACCGAACGAACAGCTGCTGAGCAATAGTTACTCTCCTCCCTCTCTTCTCACATAGGATCGCGACGCCACCCGCAATAGCACCAGCAATAACAGCATGCCACCGCTGCGTCCTCTTCCGTAGGTACTCCTGCGCACTCAACGACAACCTAGCCTGTCTCTCCGACAACAGTCTGCCCCTTCCAATCTCAATATCACCCTCCTCGTCTTCCTCGTCGAACGGGTTGGCAGACGCAGCCAAGAGGGCATCCGAACCCCTCGGATAGTCTGCACGGAACTTTCGTCGTGAGCGAGAATGCGATAGGCTCTTGTGTTGGCTGGGTCGTCCGCCTAGTGAGCCGGGAGCCACGATAGGTAGGGAGTTGAGGATGAGTTTGTAGATGGATACGAATAGCCCGAGCATGGCTGCGAATCTGGCAGAGTCGGAGCCGAACAAGGCTTGGCGGATGACTGCAAAGCGGTAGGACCTGCATAGGTAGGCGATGTTTATGGCATGTAAAAGAGGATTAGAGACAGAAATACGTACTTGTGTATGCTCTTAATCCGTGTTAGGAGCAGAATGAAGTTCACGCCAGAGCGTATGGCGAACGCCAAACCTCCAGTACCTAAGCACGCGGGCAGATACCATTAGTCTTACAGATCCATGAACAAGAGACACAACGACGCACGTAGCCCTCCCCTCCCAGCATGCTCAAAACACTCCCACAAACTATCCAGCTCGACCGGTTTCTCGCCCCTATCCCGCCACACAATCTTCCTCGCCTCCCTCAGCCTCTCCTCGTAGTTTGCAAGGGCGACCAGATTCTCAAATGACGCCATGGCCCGCCTGGGTGCGAACTGAATGTACGACGGTACACGCGAGATGGGGGGAGTGTCCGAGCTATCACGGTCTGGTTGGGGAACAGAGCTCGAACTGTCCATCCTGGCCTCTAATTCCGAGTGGCTGGCGATGATGACGGTGAGTGGAGGTTACCCCAGACGGCTCGAGAGCTGATAATAATGTGTTGGAGTCCCGGGTGCGGGGTAATTGGTAGACGGCGTTCCCCACTGCAAAATAGACTTGAAATCACAGGCTTTGGCGAACGCTGCAGGCCCACAAAGAGACTGTGGCTTCCAGGTGGCTTCAGACGCTTTCAGATGACGATGATGTATGTGGTGGCCAAGGCTTGTCTTGTGAACTGGGCGGAGTTGAGACGGAATCCGGAGTTCCTGCTGCCTGTGGGGCATGCAGCTAAGAGGTCAGTAGATACCGACTCATCGAGCTCTGCTCACCGCTCTAGTAAGACCCTCTGCTACGATGTCTTTGTTTTGAAACTCTAAAGTATAGACGTCCTGCACGACTGGAGCGTAAGTTGGTGGTCGTTGGCCAGGTAGTCGCGTTGGGGAAATGGTGCGTAACAGACAGCATGGTAGTCAAGCGCCAACGTCAAAGAGCCTCGGTTCCCTGTTCGTTCGCAAAGCTCGTACGTTGCTGAAGCCGAGGATGAAAAGAAAATAGAGGACAGGGCTAGAGAGGAACATGAAGAGCGCAGAGTACGCCGTTCTACATTCCGAGCCGCACTCCAATGCCGTTGATCATCTCACATGGCACAATCTGGAACGCCCTGCTAATCGAACTTACCATGAGGGATCACTCTCACGATTACCAACGCAAACCATGGATATTTAACAGGAAACAGATATATTCTGTACGTACATCCAGAACGCGAACATAGAAAGTAGAAAGACGATACATACCTTTGCAACGGCCACGAAGGCGTTGACAAGAACAAAAGGGTGTCAATCTCGCGAAGAGATGAAGGGGGTTCCAAAAATTGACCAGATGCAGCAGACAGGGAGTAGTCTGAATCGAGTTACGCTCTCGAGCCAGCCCCGCCGAGCCGGCCACAAAGGCGAGCCCAAGCGACGCCAGACATCGATACGAGCGCGCCGCGAAGTGAACTAAAGGGCGGGGAAAAGCAAACATTCGTCAGTAGCATAGCCGCACCACAACACACCACCTCCCACAACTCTCTCCTTCTCTCGCCACAATCCTCCTCGTCGCGTTACTCCCCGTCGGACGAAGCGACGGTTAACGGTCGGTGGAAAGCATGCTTGGATTTGTTTCGTTTTCACTTCTAGTCTCCCTACGGGAACTTCGTTCGTAGTAGTCACAGTTCGTCATGTATATCGGCTTCGCAGGGTATAGTCGCTTGTTTTCGCGTATGCTTATCTCGTGCGTGCGTATAAAGCTTGTGTGCCACTCGACGAGTCCTGTCGGGATTTCGTCGTGGTTCTTGTTTAGATACGATCGGTATGATCGGTGCAGTTGGGGTGGTACGTGCGATACGTTTCGACACGTCCGGTACGGTTGGTACGGTGGGTTACGGTTGGTTACGGTTGGTTACGGTTGACGGACGGTACGTGCGACACGGTCGACACGTCCTGTACGGTTCGGTATGATGGGTTGACGGATACGGTGGGTACGCGCGAAAATCTTCGACACGTCCGGTACTGTATACGGTATACGGTATGTGGTATGTTACGCATGATGCGCTTCTCGGTATGTCTGTGTGTGGCCACCCTGTGACAGGGGGCTTCCAGGTATATCAACGTCTTCGCAATACGCGTCGACGATCAACAAGCATTCGAACTTTCGTTCTTCAGCAGTTACACGCCCTGAGGGCAACGTCCAGGAAAGCGTCTCGCGACACATTTCCTCCAATTACAATCCTCCACAGCGTGGTGTGCGCTGCTTCGGATACATACAATCCTCCACGACGTGGTATGCGTCGCTTCGGATACATCCAGGAGGTTTCCCTCTGCAGTTTCATGGCTTTGTCAAGCACAATTCGCTGTGCCTTTCGGCATAGTACCAGCTACGTCTCGTACGGTTAAGTACCACATCGGATACACAGCTGCAAGGAGGATACGCGCCGCACGCCGCGAACGAGCGCGACAGTACGCGCATACCGCTAAACGAGTAACACGACATCGATCAGGAGCCGACGCCGTGCCACTCGTCCCTCGCGAAGCTGCTCTCGTAGTGTTGGGCGACGGCAGCCTTAGAGTTCCGTGATCGGTTCCCTGGAGCATGTCCCACCGACGTGGACGGCTTTCACCACTTCCAAGTCGACTTGTATTCACGAGAGTGCGCAACACTTCTCGTCTGCACCCCCGGGAGGGCGCAGGTAACGCCGATAGAGAAAGGGAAAGAGAGATCAAAAGAAATGAGAGAGAGGTGAGAGTACGTAGCTTATAACAAATGAGAGGATCCCCGCCCGACTCCCGCGACATTGTTTCAACTTCAGGAACCCTCTCCTCGCCCGTATAGGGGTCTTCGGTGCTATAGGGGTAAAGTGATAGTTGCTGGTGTGCCGCTCGGTTTGGTTGTAACCGGACTCTGCTAGAGCCTGTCGAGGGGAGCGAGTAATACTCAGACCTTAGCCCGCTCGCGAGTGTGGACGACGAGCATCCTGTGTGTGGCGAGCATCGCGGCTTCGAGTCTGCTGCATCGGTGAAGAAGAAAGAAGAAAGAAAGAAGAAAAAGTGAATTTTTGAAGCGCGGACGAGATCAGGCGGAGATGGAATTAGATGACTGTACATTCGTTCTCCGCGATCATATGCAGCAGATCCAATCCGCCGATGACTGTGGCCAGCTGCTGACCCGCTCGTGAGATGGTTCTGATTCGTATAAGAGGCATGCGATGTATGTACCAAGAAAATACCAGTTTGGTGATCCAAGGTATCGTCATTTCTCGCTTACTGCTAGGGCAGATCCGCATTGACCTGCCAGTACTGTAGTGGCAAGAGACAACTTGAAGTCAATTTGGCTACTTACTTCGAGTAGAGGTATAAGGTAGAGAGTCAACAAGTTTTAGGTCCTACTTGGTATGTAAGTAATTAATTTGGCACATACCTTACCTAGTACCTTCTTGTGTCTAGTACCTATCGTCGCCTGTAAACCTAGAACTTATGTTAAGTCACGGTAAACGGAGTCTTGGGACTCGTATCCATGAAATGACTGCTTATATACTGGATACACAGCGCAGCTAGCGTTTTGATAAGGATGCGTCGGTGGCATAAGTACTTCGACGCTCATACGCGATGAACGGAGACTTTCAAGGAGTGAGCGGTCTGGCGGCAGGCAGGCCAATATTCTCACGGGCTCGAAATGGCAATCATGCGCATCACCGCCCATTTCAGCGGCAATTCAAGTTCGCGATCGAAGTTCGTCAAGCTTTCGTTCGACAAATCGATCCCAGCACATGAAGACGCAAGCCAACCAACACAACATCTACGCCGAGGTACGAGCGCACTTCCTAGACCACACGTTTATTCATACTTACGGATGTCTATGTTCTCAGGTAAGCTTCGCCGTTAGCAGTGTCCAGTACTGGAGTGATTGACGTGTCACTCCGCTGTTTCTTTATGCAGTCATAAGACAAAGAGAGAAGCTACTACGTGACTCGGAGGGAATATCCGCCCGCTGTTGTAAGATTTTTAGTTCCTCCTTGGTTTAATAATCCTCTGACGACGAGATTGAAAAGGCCAGACTGTCGAAAGCTACATGGAAGCGCACCGTCCAACGTTGAGCGAGAACTCCGCACCCCAGTTCATATCTGATTCTTTGCAGCCGACCCAGATTGGTTCTGCGAGGATTCGCCTTCCTAATGAAATTGTCGACCTAATCATTCAGGAGTGTTGGCTAGACTGGGATTCACGACACAAGGTTTTGCGTGAATGCTCGTTGGTATCCCGCAAATGGCGAGCCATGGTCATCCCTTATTTATTCCGTGAAATTACTATCAACCCCAACGGCCATACGACGTCTGCATACGCCCAATTCCTACTCGATACTCCCCTAATCGCCTCTCGGATACGCAGTGTTCATATCCGCCGAGCACCCTTTACCGTGCCTGAGTTAATACCTCTCTTGGAGCGGCTTCCAGGCCTCCGGTCACTTCGCCTGTACGTCAAGAACTTCCGTGTACGTACGGGCTTCAGTAGTACAAGGCCTCTACGGGACTTTACTCTCGAAACACTCGAGTGCGACTTTTCCGAGTGCATCAAGCGCCGATTCAAACGTTTCGACGAAATTCTTACGCTGTTCTCAGATATCAAGACCTTAAAGATAGAAGATACGCATCCAATTCACCTGGAAGCTTTCGAATTGGCGGGTCAAGCTGTCCCTGCGGTGTCAGCAAGTGCCGTTGGCAAGACCCAAGTCCACGAACTTTACTACCAAGCCGGGCCACGCGTGACCACATATGTCTCCCCACTCCTATCCAGTATGGACGCCGTGCGAAACCTCACCTCTCTGTGCTACTTCGTTCATGGCGCAAATATGCGGGATGACTTTATTCAACTGAGCGGGTTTTTGGCGACTGTAGGGCCTACGCTTCAAAAGCTGGAACTCGTTTGGGATTGGCTAGTGAAGGAAGATCTCGCCAGTAGTGCGTGAATTACTCTCCGCTCGTATATCTCATAACTTAAAGTCGAACTAACAGATAGGAAAACAATTCTCGAAGCTGCACAGCGAGGCCTGTCGCTATGCACAAACCTTGTCGAATTTGAGCTCCATGGCGACATTGTCGATGACGACGGCACAGATGCGATATTGAATGAAGACTATGAGAAGGTCCTCCGTGAGGAATGGCATCTGCAGGCTGGTTTCATTGCCTCGATACCGTCCAGCAATCTTCGCCACCTGTCCTTCAGTCTAGCCATTGAAGACTGCTACTATCCCGACGTAGTCCACTCACCGCTGCTGTCAAAGATCCGCGACGCGTGCAACCGCTTCACTCAGCTCGAGGCACTCTGCCTCGGATTTTGCAACAATGAGTCGCGGCAAGAGATATGGCAATGCATTTTCTACGAGATGCGGGAATTCGAGCGTATCTTGTGCTGCCATCATAATGCACTGGCGAGCATCGATTTCGGAGTCTGCAATGAGCGGGCCTGCAAGCGATATCTCCTCGGGAATTAGGTGTCGAATGCATGAGTGTCTATGTATGTGTTGCACATTATCTCACTCTCGTTTTGTGCTTACTCGTGTTCCCATGTCCCAGCAGACCACGGCTGTCTCCAAACCACAATAATCGCTGTTCGTCTTGCTTATATCACTTGATTAGAATTTATTGTCCTTTGGTCTATACTGTACCATGCTTTTAGCTTGACTCATAGGCGACCGTGCGTAATTGCCTTAGATCTGCGATACTCTTCGAGCCAGAGGACCATCCTATATATCCAGATATATATGTACGTATACATAATCTTTTGTCGATTTGGAAACTGACATAAACGTGCACAGAGGAGTCCTAGCCACAAATCACTTCGTTCTTGATAAGGTTCGTACATGGTGTAGGCCAGACGTCGTTCCAATTGCAGGGCACGCCACTGTTCTGGTGCGCTACAGCTTGTCGATGTTGCCCTAAATGACGGAGAACCGAAATGACTGGGACCGAGACTGGGTGACAAAAGTCATTTAACATCTTCATCAGTCTGGTCGTAGGGTCATATGAGAAACCCATCGAAGAGGCATCTGTGCACCGTTGCTATCTTCTTGTTCTGCTTCCTGTGGTGGGAACGGCGTCATCGCAAGCTTCAGAGGTGGGAATCGCACGTACATATGTGCTCTGTCTTCTAACGCTTACACAAATGAACTCTAATTTCTGTGCCCCGTCTTCGCGCTCATCGCGGAATAGTTACTGATCTTGTAGGACATCAACTACATCGTGCTCAGGCTGGAGGGTCGGTACTCGTCGTACTTACACTCTGTTCACTAAATGACAACCAGCGATATGGGAACAAAGTAAGCATGTAGTGTCGGAGATCGTATTTATCGCACTGATCGCCTCGGTTGCTAGCGCAAACACCGACAAAGGGTGGGCCCCTGTCGATGACGGGACAGACGTACGCATCCAGTCTGCTTTGACCAAGAAATACATCGATTACGCTTTCCATCTCGACTACGCCGCTTCCCAACATGCTAGCTCGGGCAGTCGCAAACTCCATCAGTGGGAGATCTCAGGGGACACTCCCAACCAAGTCGTTCGTGTATTCTACATTCCTGTCGTTCCTGTGTGGCTAAATCATACTCATGTTATTCTCTCGTGTAGTGGAAGCTCGATTCTACCGAACCCGATTCAGCAGGATACCTTATCCGCCATGCTGAGACGGGCCTATGCCTCATCCCGACCACAGTCGGTAACGACGGGAGAGTTTATCTGGACGTAGGCCCATTCGGCCATGGATTTACCTTCAAAAAGACTAATGATGATAGCGTCATGTTTGTCGCATCCCCTCGACGTGTAGCAGATTTTCTGATCTGACATCTAAAACACACAGAATTTGTCTCGCAGGCAAGGGATACACAGTCACCGTAGAGGACGCATCACCACACAACGGTGCGAGACTTGTTCTGTGGCCTCACGCAAGCGGCCCAGCCTCCAGATGGAATTTCAGGATTGATAAAGAAGGGCCTCAAGCGAAGTGAGCAGGGTGCGGGTTGCAGAACGGGTTGCTTACGAGTTTTGCTACATGCTTATAAAGACAATGCGAGTACTAGTTTTCTGGATTGGGGCTCTGTATGAAACCACGGTGTAGTTCTGTATAGGCAAATGATCATAACAGAAGATTTTGATATGTAAAAATCGACTTGTCTAAGGTTTACATGCCGTACTTATGCGGCCATCCTCCATCTACAGTCACGATAAGCTGATAGTCGATCAACGAATTAGAGGTTGCTCCAGACGGGCCACATGACGAGGACTGAGCGATCCCACGCTATAGAGATTCGTCAATCAACAGTTCACTGCGAGGAGAACAGCAAGAACCGAAGAACTTACTTCGCACAAGTGATGAATGACGCTGCGAGATTTCATTGGATCAGCGAGGCATTGCGCAGGAGATGGACGACGCACCTCATCATAGTCACTCTCAAACTCTTCGTCGTCGCACTCTTCGTCGTCGATAATCGCATCACGCAACTCTAACGGAATGGTCTCGTTGTAGCCAACCTTGAGCTTGGGTGATATGGCTTTACCATCGAGGTTTACGAAGTCTGTCACTGATAGCGACGTCTCTACCTCCCTCCGGTCCGTGAAGTAATAATCGCCATCTTCACGTGCCCCTGGTCCAGCTTGACGATACTCAACGTTGGCCAGTCCGAGATGAATACCTTCTTCTTCAGCGATCATCGAGAGTATATCAACCTTGAGTACGTCTGAGCCACCCAGCCCTTTGCGACTGCTAACGTATTTGGTTTCGCCAAGGAGGTAGATGAGCTTGGATGGCGATGATCGACCCTCGTCGCGCCTCCATGCCGCAAAGACACTCCGCAAGCGGAAGATAAGTTCTTCGTCGACAGACAGTTCAGGGCGTGGCGAAGGCGCGTTATGTATGATATCGAAACACAGGGCCAAACGAGTACCGGTAGTTATAGGTTGAATGTCGTAGTTCACGTCAGCGTGCCAAGCGAGAACGTTGGTTTCGTAAGGATTGTTGACGCCGCACTGCTGCGTGATAGAGAACCCGCTGCGCGGAAGCTTGAAGCATGCAGATCCGCCGGTAAAGTTGGACGGCAGGAAGATGATGACATGAGCGAAAACCCTTTTCTGTTCGGATTGCGAACGGCGCTCTGTAGGGAGCAGGATTCTGTAGGGTTCGTGAATATGATGCTAGTCCACTATGCAAAGAAACCACGGACTGCAATCCAGGCTCACATAGGAGCAGCTTACGCAGCTCCAACGTTGGCGGATGACCTTTGGGGTAAAGGGCTCCCAGTCCGTCGCATACGTCACGGGTAATCCTCGCTAAAAATCGAGGCCACATTGCATTGCTAAACGCCACCTAGTGCTCTGTCAACCAGAATGGCTCCTACACCTTAGAGGTCAAAACTCACCTTGCGTGCGGCCATATACCGAGGGACGCAAGTTGTGTTGTCGTCCGAGATGAGCGGCTGGCATCGTGCCTTCACTAGCTCCTCTTCACGAGCACCAAGAGGCAGCCCGACGAGACCAAGGTCTGCGAGTCCAAGGCCTGGGTTGGGCGCATCTGGATAGGCCTTGTTGAACGAGAAAGACCCGTCGATGTCAAAGTCATCGTAGAGTATGGTCTCCAAATCGCTCTGTAGATGTCACATCCATGTTAATACATGCAATGAGATGTAAGGATCGCGTCGCTGCCTACCCGAATAGACTTAGCATTGGCTTCCCCACTTCCGATTGCCGGGGGTGCTGCGAAAATAAACCGCTTCATGCCATTACGATGCACATCCATTGGACTGTTTGATGTGTTCAGGATTTCTTCTAGACGAGTCTCGGTGGTCCTGTCGAGTGACAGACTCAGAGCAATCAACAGTCAGTAGTATGAGGGGGTTGAGGTGAATGGCAACATCTGGAGGGCTTTATAGACACGCCCTGCATATATTTGCCACACAATGGTGACAAAGAAACAAAGAGAAAGACAGTCTGCATACTGACGGTGACGCGATAGTAGGCCACAGAGACAAAGAATTCCTTCAGTGCCCGCCGAGCGCTCTTATAACTAAAAAGGTAATACGTCGCATCACTACGGCAGTTTCCTTCTTGAGCGCTCGTATCAGGTCGCGTCTGCTCGAGCTCGAAGCTGTCGTCACTGAGGATAAGTAGGCCTACATTGCAATAGAGGTACGTGTAGTAAAGAATTTTCACTAGTTATGGCTGATTGTGATGGTTACTGGACTACTGCTCTCCAGGACGATAGCAAGTTACAGTCCTCCGAACTCAAGTGTGTCCCTCGCTTGGACGGTGGACAACTGGAGCATTATAAGAGAGCGTCGTCGGAGACTATTACTGGCGGAACCCAACCCTTCATGCAGTCATCTCTGATGCATCTTCCGCCCGAGTTGCTGTTCCTTATTATGGAGCAACTGTCGAGAGGGGATCTGTTCGCTTGCTCCCTTGTATCTCGCCAATGGCGTAGCGTCGCCGCTCATCGACTGTTTAGGTTCCTGACAATACCCAGTTCCCAAGACTACAGAACCGTGTCGGATATTGTGCAAAGTATATGGGACATAGACACTACACCCTCACTAGGTGCACACGTGCGGGCTGTCTATATCAGCGGCTTCGATATGGACCTCGCTGTGTTGAATTTCCTCATGGATCACCTCCCTCGCCTTACGATGCTCGATATATCCGGAACCACCCTTCGCGTAGGGATTTCCTCGGGCCCCCAAAGCCCTCTGAACCGACACGCACTCAACAGAGTCAACTGCGAATCTTTCTATGTTGATAATAACAACTACGACCAAATCATAGGGTTTTTGTCGTTGTTCTCACGTATCGGCTTCCTGGAGATTGGTGACGATCCTTATGCTGGAAATGATCCATGGGTTGCTCGGCAGCACGCGGACACCGCGGCTGATAGCTACGAACAAGCAGCGCTGCAGGTCGACAGTATCCATCTGGGATACAATTATCGAATAACTTGTTTTGTGGTACCATTTCTATGCTTGACAGGCTCATTCCGCCATCTTACGTCTCTGGATATGCCTGTCGAGGACCCTATTCACGAGCTGGCGTCCTTGCATCAACTTCTGTATTGCGCGAGTGGAACTCTCAAGATTTTGCGCGTCGAAATGCTTCACAACGCGTCTTGGTTTACTCCCGAAGCTGCTTCTCTAGGTAAAGAAGTTCTCACAGGTATTTGATATCAGGCGCATCACTTACAACTCTGACATTCCAGCGGAAAAGTTGCGTCCTGGGCTCACAGCATGCACGGCGCTCGAGGAGCTTTCCCTCAACGTCGAACTCACTCTTCCCATTGAGCACTACCAGTCTCATGTTGACCGACTAACGGAGCCCGTTGTATCAGAAAATGAATCCATAGTTCGACTTTGCTGTCAAAGTTGGCTCGCGGTGGTGGACATGGTTGCCCTGCTACCTGGACAGCATCTTCATAAGTTCAGTTTCTGTTTTACTGTCATGGGGTTCGAGATGGACATACCTCACTTGCTCTCGTGGTCAAGCCTACGACATACGCTCCGCAGCTTCCCCGAATTGACGGATATTCATGTTGATGTGGATGCACACTCGTTCTGTGTCCTGAGCGAACTGCAAGAATTTGAACCCGTCGTCAAGAGGCTTCGCAGCTGTATAAAGCGATGGTTCGAAGAGTGGTCCAGGTCTCCGGAAGGACGATGCAATCATTCACCGTGTCGGAGGTATCAGGATAGGTGGAAGGATATCCTGGAAGTGGTTGAGTAGGAACAGGTGCGGACTTACTGCTTTCTGGCAACAATACGGGATATTACTAACGCAAGACGTGTCTTATTACTCCAGACTAGAGACATGGTTCACAGCCCTTTGAACGGATAGTGCAGAAACTTGTTAAATCATGATTATAATGTCCTAACTTGCAGCAGACACAAACTCCCAGTCGTCACTACTATCGTCCTTTGCCTTCAACGAAGTTTTCAGATGGGTGTAATCTGAAGTCACGGTATTACGATATCTACCAGCTCCTTGTAGTACCCTTATCACCGCGATACTTCCAGTGGCGCTGGACTCGTCAAGCGTATGCTCAGCGCAGATCTGGGTGAGTGATTCTATTCAACTGAAAAACACAAAGAAGTTACCATATTATATAGAGATGGACTAGTGAACGGCACGCGCATGAGAGACATCATCAGATGGCGCCCAGCCTGGGTGAGAAACTGAAGGTCAGTTGTCATGCTATCTTCCAATTCAGTTGAGTACTTAATACCCTTACGTTTCAGTGAATTGCGAGGCTCATCACCATTACCACACAGATAGAGCAGTAAGCGAGGCTCACATTCAATATCAAGGATACACATTCAATAACACGATTGCTTATATATGCTACGTCTCCATTCACCGCAGGTAATCCCCTGTCAGCACGAACCCAATGTCTGGCGCAGCAGAAGAAGCCTACGGAGTGGCCTACACACCCGGATCCGTGAGCTCATTCACTGACGCATCTCGCGCTCTATCCGGCAAGAGCCTGGACAACACTTCGTTCCTCGACACCCATGGAATCAAGTACATCCGCGTCCAATGGCTCGACCTCACCAACACCGTCCGATGTCGCATCGTCCCTCGCGCGCACATGGTCAAGATACTCCAGACTCCTCGTCCCGGCATCACTGCGAACTACGCCATCCTAGGCATCGTCGGCGTCATGATCGCACCTGGGTGGTCTGACATCGGCGAACATCTCTATCGTATTGACCCGCTGACCTTCAGGATCTGCACGTACGCACCAGGACACGCCAGCGTTATGGGCGTCTTCCAGGAGAAGACTACCAGACCACAGTATGGACTGGACGTGCCCACGTGCCCAAGAACGCAACTGAAAAGAATTGAGAATGCCGCCAAGATGCATGCCGGGGTCACATTCCTCGTGGGCTTTGAAGTTGAGTTCATCCTGTTGAAGGAGTTTGACCCGGGCACTGGGAAGTTTGTTGCAGCCAACGACGCGGAGTATACGACCTCTGCCAAGCTACCTACTGGTGCAACAGAGACCATCATCATGGAGGCTATTGTTGATGCCCTGGTGGCCGCAGACGTTGAGGTTCTCATGATGCATCCCGAGGCTGCGCCAGGACAAGTGAGTGATTACAGATCTACATCATCAAGGACATATGACTCACCTTTGAACTAGTACGAAGTCGTCACCGGCCCACTTCCTCCAGTGGAAGCCGCTGATGCTCTCGTTTTCACCACCGAGACGATCAGAAATGTCGCGACTAAGCACGGCTATCGGTCAACGTTCGCGCCTCGTCTTTACGCAGATCAACGTACGTGCGACTAATTTTCCTATTGTATACGTCAGTAACGGTATCTCCAGTCGGGAGCGGGCTCCATGCTCACATATCCGTGCATGAGACGAGTTCAAATGCAAGCGGGCAATCCACGCGAGGCGATGAGACTCTGGCTCCGAATTTGACTGCCATCGAGCGTTCGTTCCTGCAAGGAATGTTATCCCACCTGCCTGCTCTCTGCGCTCTCACTCTCCCTACTGCCGCTTCGTATTCCCGTGTTGACGACGGCATCGTATCCGGCGGTTCCTACGTCGTCTGGGGTTCCGACAACCGTGAAACGCCCATACGGCTGTGCGGAATGCCTCGAAGCCAGTCTGCAGGTGGCCACCACTTTGAGGTGAAGTGTTTGGACTCGACTGCGTGTTCATACATCGCTTTGGCGGGTCTCCTTGGTATGGGAGCTGATGCAATCAAACGCGGGGCCCCACTTACCCACCGAGACTGTAACACTAAGGGTGTGTATGAGATGTCAGCGGAAGAGAAGGCTGAGTTTGGGGTCAGGGATGGGGAGGTGAGAAGGTTGCCGAGGTCTATCGAGGAGGCAAGAAGTGCGTTGGAGGCGGATCGGGAAGTCGTGGCGCTGATGGGAGAGCGGTTTGTACGCGATTATTCGAGTGTGAATAAGGTGAGTTGGAGTTCATCTAGTTACAGAAACCGCAAGAGAATTGACCTTGTGTAGCTTTTACAGGAAGCATTGGCGGGAGTGGACGAACGCGATACCACAATAAAGCTGATTAAGAGATATTAGTAAATGTACAATCAAATAAGTTTAAAACACTGAACATGCATCAGGACTATCCCATTCTGGTACGGGTCGATGTCGCACGAGTTCTACTGACTATCGCTCGCGAGTGATAACTCTCAGATGTCGTGGGTCTCTTTGGATGACGGCGCATCAGGAAAGAGAAATAAGACTCGCCCTAAGAGGAATAAAGTCGTGAGTTTTGTTAACGCGTACGTAGAAAAATTTGAGGGAACGTTTACGATGAAGTTCAAGTTCATGGAGCGATGTGTAGTCGGCGCTTGTTACGTAAGCAACAAGTAGCAGCGATTCCGTGGGTGCGTTTCAGACAAAGCTGCAGGTGTACCTCAGGCTATTGAAACAACTTGATATTGAAACAGTATATGGTGCTGCCAGTGCTATCTATAAGTCCAGTATCTGTACTTACCAGATCTAGTTCGAAATCGTTTCAGAGATCGTACCCTGCCGCTACGACGGCCCTGCTCCCTCCCGTAATATTCTGCAAGGTATCTGACATGCGACCAATGGGACGTGAGTATGAATCTCTGATACGATTCTCTTTAAAGACTCACCCTTCTCCAAAGCAAAGCATGAGCAAACCAACGGAAACGGCAGAGATAATACGCCTGTCCCATTGACGAGCACCCCGGTGCTTGTGAGAGACGAAGCCTAAGGTAAAAATGACGGCAGTGTTGACTAAGAAGGCCATGAGCAAGAAGTTAAGGTTCCCAAGCGAAGTATTACTTACGGAGACCGACTAAGACACCCAGGACGTCAGGACGAAGCAGATTTTCCCTGGCGGCTCTGTACACAACACCACCCTCCTTCCTAGCACGCCCCTCCTCTTCTTGACCAGCAAGGGCCTCACAATATTTCTCTGCGGTATAGTCATCTGCAGAAAGCAGGGCGAGCGCTGCCGCCGCGGCCGCAGAGGAGAGGAGCTTCGTATTTCTACGAAGGTAGGGCTTCATGTAAAGAGAGTAGGACGCAAATCCTAGAATACCAACATTGACTAGAACAAGTTTGACCATGAGTCCCTTGTTCGGCGGACAAGCACTGGACACCCACCAAGTGCTGGGAGGACACCGGCAACTCCTGGTCGCAGTAGTTGATGCTTGACGAGGTTCCACAAGTAGAAACCTTCATCTTCGAGCTCATGAGCGTAGTGCTTGGCTTTATCCACGGCTTCCTTTCCCTTCGAGTTCTCATTACCGGTACCGGCACCGCTGGTGCCATGAGCAGCTACGCTGCCTGAGATAGGAATAGGAGCGGAGTGTTTTCGAATGCCAGTGTCCGCGGTCGAAGTGAGAATTGTGGGGTTTTCTCTGAACTCATTGAAAACAATGTTAAGATTTGCTGCGTCGTCTGCAATGTTGTTCTGCGAAGGAGGTTCCATGGTGAGCAGAGCAGGTTTACGATAAGGCTGTAGAATTGAGTGAGCAACATTCCACGGCTAGACCGACAACACGCAGGAACCTGCCTGGGCCGAGGGCGGAGGAGCGTTGTGTGCGGCAAGGGATGCGTAAGACATGTACTATTCAAGTTGTACGTAGAATGTAGAACACCTATCTGGGTGAGACATGTCGACACAAGTAAGTACGGTGATCATGACATTCTATCGGTCACGCTTGATATTACGCTCTGTGACGCGCATGTCACAGACCAATTATGTCACGCTCACGTCGCGTCGACGCGATAGCGAGTTAGCGACCCTGTCTCCGTAGAACTTGAACTTGAACCTCCAGATTTCCAAGTGCTAATTCCTCTGGAATTGCAGGTTTAAACCTCTTTCTAAAACGAATAGGTTACCTCTGTTATGGCGGAAGTTCCAGAAGTGGTTCCGCTGGCGGAAATCGCGGTAAGTTCTCGAAGAGCTGTTTGTCCAAGTTGTAACCTGAACTTTTAAGCAACGTGCTGAACTATTGATAGGGTCCTGAAAATGTGCAGAATATTGTACTGTCCGATGATAATGATGTATCAATGCAGGACACGTCGATGGAAGCTGCAGGCGCGTCCAATGACAGCGGCTCCATGACCAAAGCACTTAATGGTCCCCAGGAGGACATGATGACCTTGGAAACTAGCCACGGGAATAAAGACACAGCGCATGATTCAAGTAATATCCGGGTGAGAGTCATTCATGTGTTCCAGTAATGAGAAAAGAGAGGCTAAAGAACATGAGAATTAGGATGATTTGGCAGCCGTCCTAGAGGGAGACGTTGACTTCAAAGGGGCCTTCTCTTTCCACAGGACCTATACAGACGCGCCAAACCCTGGGTTTCAGCTTTCCGATCTTGGTACAGTAGGCTTGCCCCTTGGTTCTAGAGACGCCGAAGCTCTCAAGTTAAGATGTACGCAGGCTCCTTTCGGTAAGGGAGAGCGTACTTTGGTTGATAAGACTGTACGGGACACCTGGGAGATGGATGCCAGTCAGGTACATAGACGACAAAAATTGAGAGTGTTCATGTACTAACGTTGCTATCTTTAGGTGAAGTGCGGCAATCCACGATGGTCTCAGTTCCTGTCCCGTGTGGTCAGGGAGATCTGTGAGGCACTTGGCGTGAACTTCATGGCCAATCTGCCTCGGTGCGAACTGTACAAATTACTTCTATATGAAACAGGCTCACAGTAAGTTTTACAAGCATGTATGCGCATATCAGCACTCCCCTAACATTACCAATAGTTTCCTTCCCCACGTAGAGTAAGCTACAGCTTTCCTCGACGAAACTTGCCTCCCTGTCATGAATTCGTCTCTCAGCACCGAGAAGCAAGACGGAATGTTCGCGACAATCGTCGTGGTGCTCCCCTCCGCATTTACGGGTGGCGAAGCTCATCTCTCCCACGGCGGCCTCTCGACCGTATACGACTGCAGCTCCAACAGTCACTACGACACGACCGTCCTCGCTTGGTACACCGACGTCACCCACGAAATCAAACCCATTACCAGCGGGTACCGCCTCGCTCTTTCCTTCAACCTCATCCACACCACCCAGTCGCTACGTCCCGCTTTGTCGGCCAATGCAGACCTCGTTGTTCGTCTACGGGGTATATTGACAGCATGGAAAAAGGATAGAGGACGTCACTCACCTGAGAAGCTCGTTTACCTGCTCGACCACACGTACTCTCAAGCCAACCTCAGCGCGAGCGCCCTGAAAGGCGTCGACGCGCACAAGGTCGCCATGCTCGATACTATCGCGAAGGAACTCGGCTTCCGACTTGGACTGGCTAGTATCGAATGTCATCAAGTTGGGCCTGCGGATGCGGGGTATGGTGATGAATACTACGGTTTCGCTGACATCCATGATACTTCCATGTCGGTTACGTGTTTCAAGGATTTGGACGGCCAACTGATTCGTAGTACGTTGGATTTCAAGGATGAGATGGAGACTATTCCATGGGATCTTAGGGCTAGTATCGAGGAGGGTGATGCTGATGAAGAGGAATACGAAGGGTACCAGGGAAACGTACGTACTTCCGTCGTTGCTCACTGAGGAAAACTTCTCACCTTTGACTCTAGTATGGTGGCGATCTGGAGCGGTGTAAGTCTTAACGCTTCAAGTCGATGCCATGTAGACGGCAAACCTTTACTCACGATGGTGAGCAGGGTATCGCCGTACGGTGCTCGTGATCTGGCCTTCGTGGAGCAACTACTCCGTGCAATACACTGGAGAAAAGGGGCTCTGGCACGCGCTGGCAGATATCAAGAACATTACTTCTCCTCACGGAACGTCGGACGAAACAGAACTCA
This sequence comes from Irpex sp. M6601, assembly GCA_037039805.1. Lineage (NCBI taxonomy): Eukaryota > Fungi > Basidiomycota > Agaricomycetes > Polyporales > Irpicaceae > Irpex > Irpex sp. M6601. The sequence continues at coordinate 29,710 of JAXQGN010000143.1, read as the reverse complement.
TCGACTTCGTGCTCTCTCGCTTCTCACAAGAGACAGGTACAGTCGCGCGTGCGGTAACTGAGATTGCTCTCATCTGGCACGATGCGGCGCTGTGGACCCGTACGGTGAAGACATGCTGCGCCACGGAGGGACTTAAGACCATTTCGGAGGAGAGGATCCAGCTGGCCATCAAACACTTTGGGTTAGAGACCGTCAAATCTGGGTACGTCTCGGATGTTAATCTTATAATGCGTAGGTGACTGACTAGAAGGGAGAGTAGAATAGAAGAGATGTTGGACAAGGACACTCGTAACGCGGCTAGGATAGAATTCCTGGACCGATTCCGAGAGTGGGTTAACGAGCTGCCGGACGACACACCTGACAAGGCCGCACTACAGGAGTGGTCTACCGCGAGCGCAACCAGAGTTCTCGCAACGTTGAGGAAGCCTCAGAAGTCCGAGCAACCACTGTTGCTATCTGTCGCGATGGACAACGGTGGTATCGAATACGTGAAGGATCAGTAAGTGACAAGCACGCACTAATCCTAAGATACATGTTAACCCCCCTGGAAAAGCATGTTGCACCAGCTCATCAGTATAGCGGACAGCAGCTTCTTACGAGAATTCGCAACGACCGTACACGAATTCCCAGTATTCCCGGACTGCGATGCCAAGTCGACAGTGGTATCGAGCCTCCTCGCTGCGGCGATCTCGCGGGCGTGTTTCTTCAAGCCTACTGCCAGCGTGCAAGCACCTCGCTATGGATATCCATACTACAATGCTAAACCGCCCGCTCCTGAGCCGGATTTTCTTACCTTGGCCAAGGTGTATATCATAGCTGCAAGAGACCTGGGGCAGAGTCACCTGGCGAACGCCGTCGTCGATCGGATTATGGATGTGAGCAAGTTCAACGCCGTACAAGCTCAGGAATGCGCGAGGAAGGTTATGGTGCCTTTGGTAAAGTTCTTGGGACAGGCAAGCTCACTCCCTCTGGATGGGGACCGTCTTCAACTCCCTACACGTTTCCCACAACTGCAGCAGGAGGGTATACGGCTATATCTGGACTGGCTCTCGAATAGTCCGAGTGGTCTTACACAGGAGCAATTCGAGACCTTGTTGGATGCGGCCTTAGCTGGTGGTAATGCTGAGTTATTCGTGAAAACGTACGTTGATATCGATATATACGCATCTATCCCTATCTCTTACCTGTATCGTGCAGCGTCTGGCCCCGCCTTGAGAGTTCAAAGCTGAATGGCACAGGGCTCCAGTTATTGATCAAGCAGCTCGTGACGAAACGAGACAAACTCATCTCGGCAGGCGTCGACGGTCCTTCCGTACAGTCTATGATCGATACACTGGCAAAGCGCACAATCTCTTCCATCTCTCTACAAACTATCTCAGAAATCGTCTCGGCGCTTGATTGGTGCATGAAGATGAACGCATCCGACCTCTGCAACACCATCGTAAAGCGGTTCCTCAGCTCTGGAGCGAGCTCTACACCCTATCTCGAACAAGTCCTTGCCCCTGGACTGCCTCGGCTGCGAACGTGGGGTATCAAGCACAAGAGAGACATGAACCCGGTGGTTCAGAAGATCGTCACCGCGTGGACCGAGAAGGTCCTGGGAGCGCTTCCGGCGGCTAACTCCTCTCTAGCCAATCAGCTGGCTGCACTCGTGAAATGGACGTGCTCGTGCGCCTCGTGCTCGTCTGCACGTACATTCCTCACAGCGAGTGACCAGAAATCGACGACCCTCTATCGCATCGGTGCTGCCAGGAAGCATGTCGAAGGACATCTTTCGATACATGCGCGTAGTTTGGCGACCTGGACCCTCCATCGTACAACACCACAGGGGCTCATCGTACGTGAACTTCGGCTTCCTGACATGCATTGGTAGCTGACTCTTGTATTTTAGTTGAACAAGTCGGACGCTTTGTGCAAGCTGATACGATGGAGAGCAAACCAAGCTAAAGGTGTCGCTCTTCTGAAAACTCTAAGCGCAGACGAGAACGAACTCCGGATCATCTTGGGTCCGGAATACGACCGCGTGAAGGCTGTCCTGTCAGGTCGTGCAGTCGGACAAACAAGTGGCCCAGCTACTCAGCCCCACCCCCCTACAGTCACTTGCGAGCGGGACCATCAACAAATCCTACTGTAGGAAGTGTTCAACACGAAGCTGCTTCTGGTTCAGCGACGAGCGGGCCTCCTGCGAAGAAAAGAAAGCATACCGCTTACAATCCGGACGACGTGATAGACCTCACATGACGACAAGATTCGTTGAGCCCACGGGATGTGCGTGTGGGCGCGATCTCATTTCACGGTACGATATCAGACAGTTGCTAATGCGTACGGATGCTTCTCTATGTAATGTTTATCTTATCACTTAACATGTTCAGGCTTGATACAACATATCTTCTCGCAGGCCCACTATAAATACCGTTGGCACAACGGCAAATGTCGTCACTGCAGCGTGTGCTCACGCCCGCCCGAACCGCGGGAACGTATCATGGGATGTCCTCGGTTGTTGTGGATAAGCTCATGTGTGATGCATCGCTCCCCCCGTTTTGTCCTTGTCTTCATTGCAGCCAAGGCACATATGTGTGCATCGTTCTTCTCAAGACTGGGTTGACCCGATCGATGATGCACGAACGTCACCTCCTGCGTTCGGGACCGTCATAGTTTTCCCAATTGGATATGTGGGTCGCGTGTTGCTAGACAAAAATGTCTGGTTGGGAGGAGCACTTTGGCTTCCATTGGTGCCGCAGCGCGATACCTATCACCGGGGATTAAACCATATTCAACTTGGCATGCATTTGGCGATGTTAGCCTCCTGAGATGTTGTACTGTCAGCCCCAAGTCATTGGTATAAAAGGACCTTCGAATTTAAATACTGACCATCCACTACTTTCCCTCCGAACCCCCTTTCGTCACAGCAACCTGCATACAACTATGTCCTTCGTAAGTGTAACGATCAAGGACCATACGACGGCGTCGAGCCCACGACCGCATGTCATCTACTTCGTCGACGCTTTGGCGTACGACGGCAAGGTCACTCGGGTCGGAAAGCGCTATTCGGATGTAAGCAATATCCCACTAATGCCCTTCACACAACTATCCACTGAACTTCAATGACAGTTTCTTGACCTACACACTACCCTCGGCGACAGAGAGGTCTTGCCGCCGAAGCGCATCCTCGTCACCTCCTTCATCCCTTCGGCCTGGGCGGACGACAGTCTCGTCGCAGAACGCAAGGCAGGGCTGACAACATACCTGAACAATTTGCTCAAGTCGTCCCAGTATGGAGCCAACACATCCTTGAACGAGTTTCTAACACAGCAAGCGGACTCTACGAAAGCACCGAACCTCGAGGACGCTTTGCCATCGACTCTGTCTCGCAAGGCGGCGCTGGAGGTCCAAGCACAGCTCTCCGCCGCCGCCACTTCTCCTATTGCCGCTGCTTACTATCCGGATTGGTCGGCTGACAGCTGGCCACCTGAGAATTTGGACTATTCGAAATTCGATATCATATTCTTTGGTGAGTGATGCAGTCCACCACTCGGTGCCATGCCAGCCTGAACAGCCACTGTAGCGTTTGCCACGCCCAACTCCTCGAATGGTATCAGCTACGACAGCGGCTCGACATCCATCCTGAAAAGATTGGTCACGGCTGCCCATAACAGCGGTAAAGGCACGAAAGTTGTACTTTCCATTGGTGAGATCTACAGAATGACGAGTATCTTAACGAGCAATGCTAACGTATATTGTGACTATCTAGGAGGATGGGGTGGCAGCACGTACTTCTCTCAGGCGGTTAGCAGCTCGGCCAACCGCTCCACCTTCGTCAACGCAGCCAAAAGCGCGGTATCAACCTACAATCTGGATGGTGAGATATTTTATTCATGAAATAGTAGATTTTCTGACTCGCCCTATTCACAGGCATCGATATCGACTGGGTACGAGTGACTTCTCGCACGACTTTCGCACTTCATACTCACCATTCTCCTAGGAATACCCTAACTCGGAAGGCGCAGGCAACCCGCACTCGTCATCAGATTCCGCCAATCTTCTGACGTTCTTAACTTCCCTTCGTTCGGCGCTTGGTTCTTCGAAAATTATCTCTGCCGCGGTCACGCACCAACCTTTCTTGGGTTCCAACGGCCAGCCGCTGACGAATGTATCTGCGTACGCCGCACAGCTGAGCTACATTAACATCATGTGAGTGGTCACAACATTACTTCCCCCTTGGGTGTGTTCTTATGAGAAACTAAACCGTATTGATCTCTAGGAACTACGACGTTTGGGGTCAGTATTCATGTCAGTCAAGTTATGGAAGCACGTCACTGACTATTCATCTCCCACAGGTGCTTCCTCTACGCCCGGGCCCAATGCCCCCCTGGGCAACCTTTGCGGGAACTCCAAACAACCGCAAGCCAGTGCCGAAGCAGCCTTCAGCCAATGGACCGCAGCCGGGTTCCCAGCAAACAAGATGCTCCTCGGCCTTCCCCTCTACGGCTACGTCTCCCAAAGCACCAAGACAACCCTGACAGACATCGCCATCCCGCCCCCGGGCTTCAACGTACAGAAGTACAAAGAACGCGTGCTGGGATTGCCGACCAGGAACCCGGTGCTCGCGTGCCCTCTCGTGAAGGAGGCGTATGACGGTGCCAGTGAGCCCCCTAACTTCCTGGATGGAAACCATGATCGGAGCAAGCTGAGGGAGAAGACGAAGACGATCGAGGCGAAGGCTGGAAACGGCGATCTGAGTAGTTACTTTGGACAGCAGATTGCGTTTAACCAGATCGTGGCACTTGGCGCTCTGACGAAGAGCTCGAATGGGACCTACGTCCAGGCCAATGGGTATACTGAAGGTGAGCTTTTCATGTCGTATGTCGGACTACAGTACTCAAAAGGTTTAAATAGGCTGGGACGACTGTAGTGACACTCCGGTCAGTACGGCTTAGGGCTGATGTTATCACTGTTTCTTACCGTTCGCATTCCAGTTCCTCTTCAACACGTCTCGCAAGACCGTAGTCACTTACGACGATACGTACTCTCTGAACGATAAGGCCGCCTACGCAAAGCAGGTTGGTATGGCAGGGACGATGACCTGGTCTCTGGATCAGGTAAGCAATAGTCATGTCCCGACCTCCCAAGAATTTGTCTTCTGACTCCGTCCGAACAGGACGACGGATATACGCTCCAGAACGCAATCCGCAAGGCCTTGGGGAAGTCCTAAGTCTGCCGCCGAAGACTACTTGCTTGAGGATACGCACTCGACATCTCTTGTTTACGATCTATTCTGACGACTTTCACGAACGAACGACCTATGATACGATTATGTTAGCGATTGATAGGTTATTCGATAGATAATGTAATAGCACTTGCCTGTAGCAGAATATATACACGGCTTGAATGTTAAACGTTGTTTTGCCTGCGATGATACTCTACAGAAAGTTAGAGCACTGTTTACCCCGATTGAGGAACCAGCGCAGTCAAAACGATGTCAGAATCGGTATATTTGAATCACCGAGTCTACACATAACGTCCTTTCCTTCCCCGTCTTCATAGACTCGTACTATTCCCTTGACACTTCTCAAAGTCCCCATTCCCATTGTTCCTTGCATACCCCTGACTCTGCACGAACGCATCAAGAGTGCAAAGCCCATCCTTATCCGCACCGCAGAATTCCAACGGCTGCACCTCGTCCTGCACCAATATCCTCACCTTCGCCTCTTGAGCTTTGCCCTTAGTGCAGCTCAGCCTCTCAACAACCACCCTCCCCGAAAACGGTACGATCGAGCTCGCGCGCCACGTCCTGTTCGGATTCAGGTTCGTAGGGTCCAACGGAGCGTCTTGTCGGAAGAGCCCCATAGCAGAGACGACAGCAATGATCTCGTCATCGTGCGAGAAGTCGGCATATAGTGTGCGGTTGAGCGGGAAGGTGGTAGGGTTGGAGTCGAGGGTATGGTTCACTTGCGTTGAATCTTGGACGGAGGTGTTTGTGAGACGGGCGAGGAGCTCGTTGATGTACCCGACGCCTTGCACTGGTCCGAGGCGCTGGCCGTATCTGTAATATAGTAGAAAGGTAAGTATATGCATATTTAATCCGTGAATAGTAGTAAGAGGGTGTGGAACCGACGTGGAAAGGACTTACCCGGTACCATAGAACTTGTTAAGGTCACCATCATATGCGAACCCGGGAAACGCAGTAGAGAATCCCTCGAACAGAGTGCACCATTGACTCTTGTTGAAACTGGCAACGGTCTCGAACGGACAAAGACTGATGAGGTTGACAACGTCGATGGCAGTGAGGTTGGCTCCGGGTGCTACGGAATTGAGCTTGGTGGCGATAGGGGCCGCGTAGATCGCTTCCCACGCGGATGTTTGAGCACTCGCGTCACCCACGGCGGGGCACTGCGAGTTGTCGAGGGTGTTATTGGTCTATGAGCGGGTAAGTAGGATGCACCGATCGTAGGAACTATACGGCCAGACGTACCCCGCTACCGATGATGACGTTTAAAACGGGCTGGGAGGCGTTGCCACTGGCCAAGGTAAAGCCTGCGGTCCAGTTATTTGCAGTGGCTACGACGCGTGCGCTGATGTCTGAGCGAACGAAGGGGATATTACCACCTTTGATCAATTTTTTGTAGCGTTGAAAAGCCACTTGTCCGGCGTCGAAGGACCTGAACGTACGCTCTCAATAACAGCGCTCTATCTCCATAGGCGTAAAATACTTACTGGTCAGCTCCGAACTGAACGAGGTCGTCCTTTCCCAGAGTGTACTGGAAGGTCTTGACAAAGTCCAATCGGGGGTCAGTGAAGTTGGTCGCATTCTGCAGCTTCGCAAGAGCTGTGGTGATCCTTTTAGTGGCACCAGATGTAGGGAATCGTGCCCCGTGCCGTTGAATCTACGAAGACATGTGGATAAGAGCCGAGAAGTTTAGATAGCTTTGGGATGCACTGACAATATTAACCTGGAAATCACATGAGATGGGGGAGTGTTGCTGCATATAACAAAAGACGTACTTGGTCAACCTCGCAGCCACTTGGAGGGTTGTTGTATTCCGCCCTCGGAAAAAACGGTGAATATTGGGCCCAATTCAGTTGCTCACTTTTAGGAACTGAAAGCTGGGGAGTGACAGGCTTGATCGCTATCCCTCCGGTAGCAAAACACAGAGCAGCAAGCCACAGTATCATCACGGCCATCGCAGCAGAGTTGAAAGAGCAAAGAAAGAGAGGATCACCAAAGAATAGACCATTTCGTTGCGATGCTCTTCTCTTATATACGATACCTCGGGGATAGGAGCATGTGCGTCGATCGTCCGCTGACTCGGTCGTGAGAGCCCGCGAACGTGTGTGCTTCTGAAGATGATGAGACGAAGCCTTGGCGGCAACTCTTACTTTTGCCGTTTCCGTGACAGTCCTACAACGGTATACCCGACGCATAGTCGCACCGACGACCGGCGAGGAGGATCACCACTCGTTGCTTTGATCTTAGCGCAGTACTGGTGACACCTACAAAGTCATACATTTTCAGACGAATGGACACTTAAGACGAGACGACAGGACGTACCATAAAGCTCCTCTTTCCTCATGCATCATGCTATATGCTTTTGTGATAGTCACTTGAGTCGATTCTGTGCAATCTGCTTCACACCAAAACATTGAAGAGTTGAGGCCGCAATGAGTGGAGTAGATGATGGGCTTTGTGTTGACTGCAGCTGGTTACATAACAAAAACATTGGGTACGGTGCATGCGAGGTACAAGACCATGGAAGAGCTTCACAAACCTGCGAAGTCGCAGGACCCGGGCCATAACGAGTAGGCTCACGTAATCCAGTGTTAGGACCCCGGATACTTGTAGACGCAGTGCTACTTTATCCATCGCGACCTGAACAGTTACTGTACGGTCATCGATTATTCATTTATGTACCAAGAGCTCAGATCAAACTTTAATAAGTACATATGTGTATTCCTGACCCTTGATGAATGTGCGTTTTGGTAACGCCTGGATATTTCCCGAAAGGGCAGTCGTACAATCACTGCTCCCGGCCTGCCGCCGCTCTCAAAGTTTTCGCTCTCACGCTCCTCAATAATCTTCCCTTCCGCGGTAGTCGCAACATCTTGCATTATCACGTCGTTGTCAAGGGATGAGAGAGTATTCTGAGGCGTAGTGAGATCCAGAACTCAAATAAGCACTTTTGACACGTACCTCTGTAAGCGGAGCCTCTTCCGTGAGGCCTGCCATGATTACTCAATAAAAAATACTGTCAAGTCACTATGAAGCCAATACGGCTAGCTTGAGTGATGCAAGTCTGGAGAGTGGAAGACGACCACTCTGAGCCTTCAGCGTTCAACGGCGGACAGACACAAGGTTCGCTTTCGCGCGCGTTGACGCGCTTGTGACGTTAATTAGTCCGTGACAGACGTGTTAATGTCATGGTCACGGGTGCCCCTCTAGATCTCACATGCACCTCAACAGGAAGTATCAACGTTGACACTGGAGTAGCTAACTATAAACATTAATCGAGTATACGTAGAGTCCAAGAGCATATGCACTCAAGTGAGGTCTATTACACCCCCCTCATTGTACGCAGTGTACTTCCGCTTCTTGTTAGGTGGACCGGCCTGTAGAGGAATGGAAGGGCCAGCTTGAGGGGCAGACGGGCGAAGGGGCAAGCCGTGACGTGGTAGCGCTCGCGAGGTGGTGCTCGTAGAGGGACGAGAAGTGTGGGTATTTGCCAGTGAGGATTTTGCAGCGGGCAGAGGTGCCCTGCCTGCGAGGGCTGCCTTTATGCGATCATACGCGGAGCCCAGAATCCGTCGAAGTTCGTTTTCGTCGGTGCTCAGGCTATCTAAGAGAGCAACACCTCTGGCTTGTCGCCCTCTCCAGCCAGCAATTTTGCAGTGCTCCGCCGACTTAAAAATCTGTAGTACAGGGTGAATTCAGCAACCAGCGATTTAGATAAACTTGAACTAGTTACATCGAGAGACTGAGGGATGGTGCGGGTTCGTTGTTCCCAGGTTGCGATACCATGAGCGTAAACAGCGAGCTGGCCCTCCGCGTGTTTTCTGCCGCTTGCTCCTATACGGCTGAGTATGATACGAGGCTGGTCTGACTGTGTCAAGAATTTACGCGCGGTTGTGCATTCGAAGCAACTGCAGGTCCATCTTGATAACGAGTCTATCCTATTTTCGAGCGTCGGGTTGGATGGAGGGCGGGTGTCGAGTATCTTGGAGACCCACAACTCGACGATGCTCCGCAGTACAGCGTCCATGTCCTGTTTGTGCTGAGATGCCCATGAACGAAGTTTCGGCACAAGAGGAACCAGTGTAGTCTCAATATAATGCGCGGTCATTGGGCTGATGTCGGGTGGGTTCATGACCCTTTTCGTAACCTCACCACAGAGTATTGGGACGTGCATCTGCATGCAGACATCAAGTGCAGCGAGGATCTCGGGCACTGTCTGAAGGCCCGTTTGGGCGATGAAGCGTTTCGCCAACGTCAGGACCATATCCATAGTAGATGGGCCGGAATGGCCATCCGGGAACACAAATTTGGCGCGCCTGTTGAAAGTTTCATAGAGTAAACACTGGAGAGTGGGAACATGGCACTTAATGCGTTCAAGCCACGGCCAGACCCTGGCCGGTGTGAGTGGTGCAAGCATATGAGAGGTGGAACGACTCGGATGCTCACCGTTTAACAAAGAAGCCTCCGCTATCTAACGTGAAAGCGACATCGAACAGAGCGACGACGTGCTCTCGGGGAATGGATACATAGTATCCGCCTGCCAAACATGAGTCCAAAAACAGCCTGACACCAGCTCGCCGAAGTTCTCTCAGCTTCGACGGCAATCGGCTGCCAGTCTGTATTTGCACGTCACTCGCAAGAAACTGGAACAGAGGGAGCACGACACTGATAGCGTAGTCCCTGACGCGTGATGGCTCCAGTCCTTTCACATCAATCACACGGTCAATGACCGCAGCGACCATGTCTTCGCCTCCCAGCTCACGGGCTTTCCCAATGTATGACTTGGCAATCGAGAAATAGTCGGTGGGCTTCGTATCGTGCATCCGAATCTGATATCGCTGGTGCTCGGGTACTGGTGGCTGGAAAAAGCGAACTTTCTTGACCGCTGCTTTGAAGAGATCAGAGACGACAGAATCTCTCGCGGCCGCATCCGATTCAGCAAAGTCTGGGTCAGCGAGAACTGCAAACACAAACGCTTGCAGGACTTCTTCATCGGCGAGCTTGACAATTTGGCCCAACATCCTAGGGGTGTGAAACTTAGCGTGAGTGATAGTGCCGATTGAACCTGAGAAGCTAGACAACCTACGTGTCTTGCAAGAATCCGATGCCACCATTCTTGTGCGCCATAGAGATAAGCAACTCGATTTCTGTCTTCTCTGGTGCCTTCAACGACTGGGCAATGCGGGACGATTGGTTTGATACCCACTGCTTGATACGACGCTGTGCGGCGGCCTTCTTGGCTTTTGCTGTTTTCGTTGCTTTGGTGGTGCCTTTGAATAGACCAGCTGTCAGAGAGGTTAGGCGATCGAGGAATTCCAGGCGAGGGGTGTTGTGAAGGTCCTTATCCAGCATGGTTTGTAGTCTAGGCGCAAGAGATGTCAGCTGAGATCATATGCGCAAGGGCTAGAAACTTACCCGTCCTTTATCGCTTCCAGACCAAAGTTCTCAAGAGCCGATACAACCTTTTCTTCAGGAAGCACGCCCACGCCGAGCGACGTACAACAGGCTTGCACCGCGCGTACCCACAAATCAGGGCTCTTCCATCGGAGGGCAGCCTCACATACTGCGTCGGCTGCAGCCGCGAAGTGCTGATCTCCTTTCGAAAGGACGAAATCGATAAGTTCGGTTTGTTCTGATGTGGCTTCGGTAGTTTCGATGCTCTTCACGTGGGCTATTGCACGCAGGATCCCTCCTGTTCCGCCGTATTGTACTGTGAAGTTGCTCCATGACGGCCAGAGTACGAGCACCGTGCGGCGATACCCTTTGGGCGCGTCAAAAACAGCTTTCTCCACTCTGAACATCACTTACAACGACTGAGCTGTCCGCCGTACTGGGATAATAAGCGTCGGTTAGAGCTGCGTTGTCATAATAAAGTATGGGGACATACATTTCCCTGATATCCTTCATAGTCCTCCTTCTCCGCACGTCCACATTCAACACTATCAGCCAGTTCAACGGGAATCGTCTCGATGTCTTCGTCAATATCCAGCAGGCTAGTGATCAGCTCGCCCTGTAAGTCAACAAAATTAGTGATGGACAGTTCTGTTTCCATCTCTTCGAACTCAGGTCGTCCGGACCAGCCGCGTCCGTAGTCCTGTGCCATTCCGGATTGTACACATTGAGCGGTCGCCAAGCCGAGTCGAACACCAATCTGGTTGGCTACACTGTCGAGCATTGCAACTTTGTGTGCATCTACGCCCTTCAGCGCTCCCGCCCGAAGATTGGCCTGTGAGTACGTATGTTTGAGCAAATAAACGAGCTTCTCGGGCCCGTCTTCGCATCTCCCCTTGTCGTCCTCCCAAGTCTGCAGGACACGTCGAAGCTTCGCGATCAGGTCGGGATCGTATGAGAGTGCTGGCCGTAGAGATTGCGTTGTGTGGATCAAGTTGTAGGATAGGGCGAGTCGATAGCCACTTGTGATGGGTTTGATTTCGTGGGTGACGTCGGTGTACCAGGCGAGGGCGCTGGTCTGGTAGTGACTATTTGCGCTGGAGTCATATACGGCGGAGATGTCACCATGCGTGAGATGTGCAGTGCCTCCTGTGAACCTCGATGGGAGCACGATGATGATTGTTGCGAACATGCCATCTTCCTTCTCGGTGCTTGATAAGGGTTAGCATGCTGCTGACATGAAGGATCTGTATGGCTCACTCAACATGAGGTAGGAAGCTACGTCTTTGGTTAGAGAGTAATTCTACACCGGGACTTCATGGAGTACTTACTGGGAACCCGTCTCGTAGAGCAAAAGCTTGTACAACTCACAACGGGGTTTGCTTGCCTCGAGGTTTACTCCAAGTGTCTGACACACCTCCTGGACCACTTCCGACACGAACTTTGGCCATAACGGATTCTCGAAGGTTACCTATAAGTATAGTGGTCCGAATCAGTGACGCTAGTATTGAGCGAATACTAAGAGTTTCATCTACCTGGTCTGCATCCATTTCCCACGTATCTCGCACCTTCTTATCCACCAAAGTACGCTCGCCTTTACCAAAAGGAGCCTGCGAGCAGTGTGACTTCACTATTTCTGCGTCTCTTATGCTGAGCGGTAATCCAACACCTCCGAGACCTGCAAGGTGAAGCCCCGGATTTGGGGCTTCGCTGTAAGCACGATGAAACGACGCGGCGCCCTGAAACTCCGCATCGCCTTCGAGCAGTGTTTGTATGTTACCCTATATCATACAATGAAGTGTACCGGTAATGGATAAACAAAGCAAACTAACTTACCCGTGTGAGGGCCGGATCGTCCTTTATCTCTTCCGCTGCCTCGCCCCCACCCTTTCTAGTAGACCCGTTCTCGCTGTCAGAGCGAACAGACATGGCGTCTTCATTCTCATCCTCCTCCTCTCCTTCCTGGTCTTCAAGTGGGTAGTATGCCTACAGAGTCAGACAAAATAAATAAAAGTTCGACGAGCATTGCGAACCCAACCTTTTCACTCACCCTTGCCGGAATCGGAGGAGGTAGCCGTTTGTAAGGCTGAGACGATTGCAAATGTCTCAGATTTCTTTTATACCGAGCCATCTCGGCTGTAAACCATAGTCAGTGGTGATACATTGATGACATCTCGAGAGCCTTGTTTCATTAAAGTGTTGTGCAATACTTACTAGTGTTTACTAGTACTGTCAATTGTTGGCGCGTTGACGTGTCACAGTCGAAGCTGCGAGACGCGTCTAATAGTAGGTGAGCGCTGGCACCGACGCGATCAGTCACAAGATGTCACACACAGAAGGCACGCGTCGACAGCTTAGAATACAAAACAAGGAGTACATATGTAATTCAATATCCAAACATACATTAGATCACTGCACGGAGTCAAAATAAGTATAAGTAACCAAAGGAATACTTACTAGTCTCAAACCGCACGGCTACAAGAATTAGAACACTGGCAGCGAAGTTAAGTATAGTCAGCCTAAGTCGCAGTCGTACTAGAGTCCTTTGGTTTCTTTGCAGGTGGTTCAGCAAACGTCTCGCTGAAAGTCCTTGTATGCCGATTTGTTGAGGCAACCTCAACGTCCGCAGTCCCGGGATGATGAGAGGGAGGATCAGGTGTAGGCCTCCTACCTGGTTGAGGTACGAGTGCCAATCTCACACGATCATACTCAGAGCCCAAAATCTTCTTCAGACCGTACTCGTTCACAGCAAGACCTTGCAGGAAGTTGATTCCCTTTATCTGGTTTCTTCGCCATCTGATAAATTTTGCAAGCACGGTAGACCTCGTGATCTAAATCAGGCACGAGATAGTTAGGATTTGGCTGCCATCAGGGTTCCACAACATGAACACTCACTGTAAGACACTGCGGCGAGATAGAGTCCGTGATCCATGACGCTAGCTGTTGAGCGTACAAGTCGAGAAACCCCTCAACGTGTCTTCTAGTCCGGACTCTATTACAGTTCAGAGTTGCAGAGTTCTGCTCCCCCTTGATAAGAAACGTCCGCGCATTGACGCATGCCTGACACTCGCAGCTCCACACAGACAACGAAGTGATCTGATCGCCACGACAGGATCGGGAACTGGTCGGGGTCCGAGAACGCGTTCGAGCCACGCTACAACGATGGCCCGGACCTCGATGTCCACGTTCCTCCCATGTCGCTCTGCCCAGCTGCGCAATTCCGGTAACAGCGGGACGAGCACGTCGTCGATGTATTCTGGAGTTGTAGTAGCCGGGTCATTGAGGCACTTGGCGATGACGTCGGAGCACAGGTCGAGGGAGCCTGCGGTAGCGCATAGGTTGAGAGTACAGAAGATGTTGAAGCGGTTCTTGAGGTCTACGCGATCCAGGAACTGCTTTCTTAGGGTGCGAACCATACTTTCGAACGAGGTAGTGATGGATGAATGTGACAAGCCGGCGAGAGCGGTGAATCGGTCCTTCCTTCGAGCCAATTCCTCGACCATAAATTGGAGTATCATGGGACCCAAAGGAGATGTTTCTAGTCGTGGAAAGACCCTGCCAACGTCTATTCAATATCGACAGGGTGATTTTACTGAGATGAGAGGTTACCTACGTTTCCGCAAACAAGAGGTCACCATTATTAGCAACGGCAGCGTCGAGGAAACACGCGACTTCACGCTGTGTCACGTACACTTGGTTAAGCTCGACCCGCAAGAATGAGAGGAACAGGTTGATTCCTCTCCGTTGTAGTTCGCTAAGCCTCATCAAACCGCCCGTATCGAGCACTGCCATGCGAGTGTGCTGGGATATGAACACTACCAGTGGTAGTAGAACCAGCCTCGCGTGGTTCTCGCGCTGATCTGGGGCTAACGTGTCGGTGTCCAAAACACGGTCGATGATGCTCACTAGTAAGTGCCCGCACTCCAAGTCCTGGGCAGTCTGTAGATACGCCTTCGCGCGTGCCAACCGAGGATCATCCACTACGCTGGCAATTCCGAGCTCGTGCTTAATGGCAGGACCGTTGGCGAGGAATTCAAAACTCGCATTTACCAGGGTAAAGGACGCTTTTGCGATTGCGATAGCGAGAAGAGACGAGATGAGGGTAGATTTCGTGGGAGAGTCCGGGAATGAGGTGTATATTGTGGATGCGAATTCACGGAGGAAGTCGTCAGAGGCAAGAAGCAGTGTCTTCTGAGTTTTCCTATGTATGCGAGCGATATCAGTTTGTATAATCGAAACAGAATAGAAAGCGACTCACGGAGACTGCAGGAACTCGATACTGCCGCTCGCTTTGGCTATATCTACTAGAACAAGCTCCTCGCCTCTGATGGGTATTCGCAGCGAGCGAGGAACCTGCGAGAGACGGCTAGCAGCCCATCCTCGAGTTCGTTCCTTTTCTGCGTCGTCGTCTGACAGGTTATCGACGAGCTCCAGTATACCATGCAAAAGCTTCCATCTCGGAGCGTTATGGGGATCCCGGTCAAGTGACAAGTCCAATCTACGTGTGTGTTTATCTAGGTTGAGTGATAAGGGCTATGATGAGTTTATAATACAGAACGACGTACTCTTGTTGGATGGATTCAAAGCTAAAGCACTGGATAGCCTCGATTACTTGCTGCTCTGACAGTAGAGCCACTCCGTTCTGACAGCATTTGTCAATCGCGCTTGTCCATAGGGATACCCGTCTCCATTGAAGAGCCACCTGGCATACAGCCTGGAGAATCAGCTCAGGGTTCTCCGGAGCGCGTGAGAGAAGTGACGAGACGAGGTCATCTTCTACGACTGAGGTAGTCAGAGAGGACATGGACTGTACGTCGTGTGCTGCCTTCGCGATTGTGTCGTCTCCTGTGTATAGCACTGCGAAGTCTTCGTTGGCAGTATTTTCACCATTTTCAAAGAACGTGTGATGGAGTTGCAAATGACGTTGAGCCAGCTGCGACAATTGGTCTAGGCTTTCATGAGGAGTACTGGGCCCTGGCTGTTCTAAACCTCGGTGCTCGTCCTCGTCTTGGCTCCTCGCCTTGACACTGGGCTGCGAGGTGCGAGTGAAGTAACGAAAGATTAGAGTCTGCTGGGCTCTGGACTACAATTTTCTGTATTAGTTTCAATAAAGGCACGTGGTAACTTGAAACGTACTGCACTCATTCAAGTCCGGTAGTGCGTAGACGTGAATTTACGACGCGTGTTAACACAGCGAGGAGTCGATTGAGCTGATCTAGTCGAAACGCGAGATCAATAGTATATCAAACAGGTGGCAGGACTTCGAGCTTACCGATCCTGAGGTAGAGGTAGGTCGACCTGGATGTGAACGCGTGAAGCGTCAGACACACGATCAACTTGAACACTGTGCGCCCGAACATCAGTGAACGTGACGGAGAATACAACTGACTTACCGGCGCTTCGTCGATTTTCGGTCAATTAACAGTGAGTCACGCTTTTCAGTGAACAGAGCGTGAATCTCGCGCTCTCAAAATTGACTGAAATATTTAGTCGGATTGGCCGTTGTGTGAGGACTCAGGTAGCGCCAGGCCAGACGCTGAGCGTACATGTGCAAGGAGAACGTCGAGCGTGCACAGCAAGTAAATTCAGACGAAGTTCACGGATATATTCAGAAAGTTACATTCGGGCTACTAGTTTACATAGTAAGGATGGTTAGGGACCCGTCGACTAATGCATAGTACGACGGCTGCGGCTACTGTGATGATTGATCAGCTGGGGGAACTTGTTGACCGGGCAAGAGTGCTTGCCTTGAGGTGCCCTCTCTGCTATGACATTGTAGGAATCGAGGAGCCGTGAGTTGAGCGGTGCGCATGATGCGAGCCCGTTTAGAGTGAGGAGGTGATACCACAACTTGCGAGGGGTAATCCTTTTTCATCCAGATGATCTCCCCACCGAAGTCGTATACTGGGATCTTGTCATCATCGTCCGAGTCATCTGAGTCGGCGCATTGAGTGCCCGACTGTCAGATATACGGAGGATGGCGATCAGAAGGAGATCTTCCTCGGTGATATGCACGCACCTTGAGAACCTCCATACTTTGTTCCAGTTTTCCAATAGTCCTCTGCATCTCGTGCAGCGTAGCTTCTAAATCTTCTATCCTCTCCACCAGGGCGTTGACAGTCCGTTTATTCTGTGCGCATTCTGGTAGTACCGTGATCTGTTAGCTACGTTTGGAGGTAATAATGATGGCACCACATACCGCAGACAGTATTATTGCATCTGTTGACCTGTGAAGCTGCAACGACATCCACTTCTCGCGTTTTTGATGGCAAGAGAGGTGGAAGGATGTCTTGCGGAAACCCGAGAGTTTCCTCCGCAAGTCCATTCACGTACTGAGAGTCCGTCGTCTGAGAGTCAAGGGCTCCGCCGACGCAATACAGCCTATGGGCAGAGACATGAGTACAAGCATGATATACTAAGAGTGCATACTTACTCATCAAGCTTGTGCATTGCAATCGCAAGCTCAGGACCACGACGCGCACGTTTAGAACTCCGGAACGTCCCAACGTCTTGAGAGGGGACGTAGTCGTTGTCTTCTTCGCTAGCCATGTTTGAGGCAGGGGATGATATGGGGGAAGCAGGGAGAGATGAAAAAGTGCTGGACCATGCTGAGTGAGGTTTAGACTGATTGAGGTCGGGGTCGAGGTCGAGGTCGACAATAACCGTGAAACTCAGTGACTTTCACTGATATTAAGCGCCATTGCCTAAAAAGGCATCTGAAACCTTGCAACGCGGCTGCCATTCGACTGTAAACTACGAAATTACATGTGTTACAATCATTCTACTACCCTGGAAGACATGTTAAGTGGGTGCAATAATGTCCCTCGTGTGTATCTAGTTCGACTTCACACAATACACCAGAAGCAACAGCTTGCCGTGTGCTACTTATTCGTCTTCAAGATAGATGGCGCGGTTGAGGCGTCCACTGCGGTCCACTATTCCCCACTCTCCTCTGTCGAAGACACGGCCAACTATGCATTGGACAGTCAGCATATCAACAACTTCCAAAGGGCCAAACTCGGAGTAATAGTGAATGTCGAGAGTCGGATGCTTCGAGGTAATCTTGCAGGACCGGATGATGCCAAAGAGAACAGTTACTGGACGGATATCGAAAGAAGGGATGGCAGCGACATTGACGGCGACAACATGCATCAATTGCCCGAAGAAGGGTCTCTGTTCCCACACAACCGGGAGGTTGCGATACCGTGCGTTCAAGTCAACAAGTTGTTCATACTATGGTAGTAGAGATAGTTAGCATACAGGCCAATGGAAGCCGCTCTATCCGTTACATACCCTCACAAATGTATTGTCCCGCGTGGCCGAACGTTGCGCAGCTATAGCGTCATCACGGCTATGATACGCTGCAGCCGAGACGATATCGCCGTCAGGTAGAAATCGCATCCGTTCCCATTCTTGGAACATACTCGGAAGAGCAGGGCGTACGGCGACAGGAGTGGTAGAGAAGCGTGTGCATAACGCGCCAACGATCTTGTCGAGAACGCCGCGCCCGAAGGTTCGAGGCCGAGAGGAGGGGAGGAGTGCACAGTTTCCATCTAATACCAGAAGGTTCACGTAATCATAAGCATCTCATTCCTGTGAAGGGAGTTGATGTACGTACAGTTTCTTACACACATGCCTCCATAATACCCATTGAGGTCAGGTGCACTGAGTGCAAGCTTATCGCCGAGACTTGCAGCATAGTATGTACGGATATGGGTAAGACGAGCGTGATCGAGAACATAACGATTGACCGCGGCAAAGGGGAATCTCCGACTCCTGAAGGCGGGCTGCAGAGAACCACAGTATCGTTCCATAGGGAATGCCCAGCACGCCCATACAGGACCGGCATTGAGGATACTGTCTGCGATATGCAAAAGCGCGTGGATAGTCAGCGGGCATGCTGAAAGCCTGGCGGGACTGTTCTGGTAGTAGAATCTAGGAGTAGTTCAGTAAGATAATCAGTTTGACGGATTACTATGTGATAAGACACGCACTCTTCATATTGTTTCACCCAACGAATGAACCCCTCCTTGATCTTCGCTACGTCAGAGATCGGAATCTCAAACTGAAGACACATATCCACAAGATGAACAAATTCGACGAAATGGTCGTAGTATTTGTCATCCGTAAACCGGTTCTTCAAGACAATGGGACCAACGAAGAGCGTCCAGAAGGATCGACTATCTGCGGTCCAGGTTGATTTCTCGCTAGCGACGTTTGGTGACCTAGGTCCAAAGCACGACGGTATCGAAGAGCCCGAATCCGCACTTGCTTTTCCTATAGCCTCCCAGATAGCAGCTGCGAACTCATAACACCCTATGCCGGTATCCAGTCCCTTGTAGGCTCCGCTCCACAGTAGCATCAAATTCTTCATGACGTTTTCCCAGATAAGATGCATGAAATCGTACGGAAACGAGTCGGGAAATGTGAGAGATGATAGTGCTGATAGTGCCGGTATACCTTTGATGCCGTACAGCTTGGCGAGTTCGTCAGAGAGGGTTTCCGTGCGTGCGAACTGTACCTCGTGGGCTTGCTCGAGAAACCGCATGTGGGTACGTAGAGGTAGACTACCTGGGTCATAAGTCTTGATGGCGGATGGAGTGCGTGCAACACTAGGATGTTGCGAGCGGTCAAGAGGAACATAATGAGTGGGCTGTCGGGAATCAGGAAGTCGAATGCCATGAATTTCACACATACGACATGGGCAAAAGCCGTTGTGGCCTTTCATTCGCATGACCATCGAGATAGCAGGTATGTCGCCAAAGACAAGAATGAGATAAGCCCGCAGTGTGAAGAACCTATCGGCAAACGCGTCATAAGAGCGGATACCGACTTCGAGCTGCAGTAGCTCCTGAACAAGGGGCCAAAGAAACGAGTCAAAATCCACCGGCTTCTTTGGCCCAGGAATAACACCTAGTGATAAGATGTTCTCCAGGTGAAAGCGAATTTCGGGCGGGAGGTTGTAGAGGAACAGGATGAGCGGCCAGCAAGTCTTCTGGCGACGACGGAACGGCGCGATGCCATCGGTGGACACGCCAAGGGCCATGTCAGTCTCGTCTTGGAAGTATGTGTGCGCAAGTTCCTTGCCGTTCACGGAAACCCTTTTTCCGAGAAGAGAGCGGTACACCTGCGCATCGAAGACATCCTTGACTTGTGAAGGGTCATGCTTATGCTCAGATGAACGGTAGCGCAGCTCAAGAGCAAGCTTGGCGTTGGCGAAGAGTTTCTTTAATCGGGGAATGATGGGGAGATAGACGAACTCCTGGCGGCGCTTTCCATTCTCGTCTCGGCGTGACATCTTGCAGTACTTGCATTCGGTGGCATCGGCATGGACTCCAACAAAGCAGCAGCATGAATTAATGCAGCAGTCGTACACCTGCGGGTCGAAGCCAGAGAGATTTGCAGCGTGTTGCTGACAAGCTTTCCAGCTCGGGACACTTGAGTTCGGAAAGACGTAGGGAAGCTTCGAGAACGCATGGCCCGGAATATGGGAGTCGACCTTGAATGCGAACGGACGAAGATAGTTCAGGTCTTCTTCCGTTAAATCAGGCTCTGCCGGATGGGAAGTGAGGGGCCGGGTACAAAACAGAACGTGGTCAACATCGGTGCGAAGAACAAGAAGAAATAACGTACGAAGGTTACCAGTGGCTTTCAGCCAATACTCTTGGACACGATCCCAAGAAGAGATTGCATCATATGGATCGTCGGCACCGTTCTCGTTGACCGGTGCATCATCCCACGCAACGTTGAGTTCAACTGCTGGCTCCGAATTATTGGGGTCGCCATCATCTTCGTCGTCACTGGCATCATCAACCCTAGCAGCACGTGTACGGCCTGCCCAGATACGCTGTTGTGCGCCTGCGATAGCAGCCTCAGCAGTCATTTCTGGGGTGTTGGAGTCGACAGCTGGGTTGTGCGAACTCGAACTTGAGCCTGACTGCGTCGGAGATATAGGCATGCTCGGTTCTTCCATTGGCACATCTGAGACTTTGTGAACCGTAAGCTATAGCCTATCGCATTGATGTGATCCCCAAACTACCCACCTAGTACCGAAGTTGCAGCACCCATCTTGGCCGCCCTCGCTCCATCTGTCACTGTTGTGTTGGCAAACCCTCGCTTGTGACGACGTGCGAAGCGTTGGCCTAGTGCACGCACGGGAACCGACACTCGGTTTGCGAGAGTCGATAGAGCACCTCTGAATGTGTTGGGCAATTCCTGTGCTTCTGCCGAAGCCACTCTCGCCGACATTGGGGCCTGCCCATGGCGGTGCCGCCAAGCAGTCGCAGGAGCAACCATTTCGTTGCAACCGCAATTACATCGGACTCGGTGTGCAGTATTTCGTGCCATAGGCCTTGGAGAAAGCGGGCAGTACCAACTGGTATAAAGCAAGTGCGTAATTGACGAACAAGGCGGAAACGAAGTGAGCGCAAGGCAAAGTGAGTGAAAGTGAGCGAAACGCACGTGGCTGCAGTTTCCTAAATTGGACACTCATCCAGGCTGCGGCTACCAGGTGCGAGGCCTGAAATTTGTCGGCGTGCGTGGATATATAAGCCGCTGCGCCTCATCCTATGACTCCCATCTTCCACAAGTCTCCCAACGACCACGAAACACCAGCCCGTTGCCTACAATGCCCACGGTCAGATCATCCACTCTTTTCTCACTTCGAAGCACAATCTAACCCTCACCGTGACCTGATGACTTAGAGAAAGACCCTGAAGAGTTTGGAGCACGACCTCGCTGTTGCAGCGGAGGAACTAGAGCTATTAAAATCTGGTGAGTCGGGGTTTCATTATTTGCTCTTCCACACTTACACTGTGCGGCAGCTCGTGAGCGGGAAGCTGAAGAACACCACCAAGCACTCGCTCGACAGGATGCCGAGCACCAACAGCAGCTTCAAGCTATACAGGCCCAGGCTGCCGAAGCTCAGGCTGCGCAGGCTGCTATCAACGCTGCAGCCGTGCAACATGCTCAGGCTCAGGCTCAGGCCGTCCCGATCACCCGCCCCAAAGGACACTTCTCACTGGCGAGCCTCCTCCAAAAACGAAAGATTATGAGCGATGAGCAGAAGGTGATCCGCGTAAGTGACACATACCTCATAAATACTCGACCGTTGATGATAGTCCGTTGTTTATCCTGGTATCGTGATACCTGCTAGGGTCATCTCCGTGGGTACCTTGGAATGTTGAATGAACAGAAGACATTCCGGGCACAGGACCCTGAGTGCGTCAAAGTCATCAAGGGCAGAGTGAGTCTACAGCATGATCAAGAGCGATCAAATCTACTCACTGTTTTAACCATCAACCGTCGCGCTATCCATGTTTGCAGACAGCTGCTCAATTCCCGATTTTGAACAAGTTCGACAATCAATGGCCCGCTATTGACTTGCTACGGAGTGTCTTTGAGCAGCATCGACGGGACCTACATAGAAAAAAACTGTTAGACGCAGTACCTCGCCAATACAGGACTACTCACGAACAACGATCACATCAAGGCAAAGAAGCCAATGCAGCCAGCCAAGCGGCGCGTCGCGCAAGACAGCTCGAGACTGATGAAGTGCGGACAAGGGAGGCACAAGAAGCTGATAACGACGACGACAACAACAACAACGAAGAGCAGGCCATGCAGGAGTAAGTGGTCGTACAGAAGTAGGTCGAACGTGAGTACTAATCGATACCTCAGTCCGTCATGCTTCCTATTCTCACGATCAGGGCTATCCTAGGTAAGTGCCGGGCAAGCTATGTGTTGCGCAGGACGTAGCTACTATATGTCGTCCTCTTCATCCTCAATATTATTCTAGCCTTGTACCGAGTACCACATGAGCGTGATCAGTATTGTACCGAGAAGTGTCAGTGCGCGGGCAGTGAAAAGCGCGGTCGCGACAATAGTGAACCGATGTCAGTGAATCGGTCGGAAAATGACAGTAGATTCGTCGCATAGTTCAAGAGTGAAAATCACTCTGGCAAACAGCTCACTTAACGAGAACCAACTACCGCGCAGCTGACGAAAACTAACAGTGAGCTTTGCGATCAGATTTAGACGCTTCAGTCAGTGAAATCGTTCATATTTCCCGCGCGGTCAACCATTATAAATTCGGTGGTTTTCACAGAAGTCGGTCAGGTAACTTCACTGATAATTTGAGCTACTACGACTGACATTTTCAGTAATTCTGACTCAAGTACTGTCAGTCATTTTCACTGACAATGGGGCACACAGTGGAAGCTCGATCAAGGTTGAGCGCAACTGAATTTTGCCGCTGGTAACGAGGTGACAAGCGCGGACAGTGACACTGTCACATTGCAGTCACTGTAACTGCGGCTGATATCGCTCGCCATACGTATGCATTTGAGGAAGTGTATACGGTGGCCAAAACGTTGCTCTAGTATGTACTACAAGCACCACGAGCACTTGCGTTATAGATCTGCCAGTCAACACTGAGAGTCTCGAAATTCGAGGCGAGACATACTTTGCCGTGTTGCCGATCGATCAATATTTCCCAAAAAGGCAGTCGTACTTATCAATACTCCGTCCGTACCAATGTCTACAAATACTCCGACTATCGATCAACTGACGAGAGCATCAACAACGGAAACCCTTCGCTTCTTCGCCGACGGTCCGTGTTGTGTCTTTCTATATGCTCTCGATGCTCTTGCACGTCTGATGCCAGTTTCTGCGACGAAAGACGGAGAAGCAGCCGTGTTTCGTGAGTCGTTTCAACCGACGGTCGACTGACATTGGGCGATGCAGCTGGCGTGGCCATGGGAGGTCCATCCGTCTCAGGCACGAGCGTTGACTTTACCCGGTAATACTCTTCACCAAGTATCTTCTTTAGATCATGTTCGTTCGCAGTTAGTTCCTTCAGGAAAGCGATCCCCTTAGCCTGTTTTCGTCGCCAGTATATAAATCTCGCCAGCACCTTTGACCGTGTGATCTATGGCCGGTATAATTCCATTAAAATCAGCTATCATCACGATCCTACAAGACAAACACAACTACTCACCTTGAGAGACTGAGGCGCGGTACGAATAGTAGCCCACGACGCCAACCGCTGCGCATGCAAGTCAAGGAACCCATCAACATGCCTTCTAGTGTTCACACCGATGCGGTCAAGCGTCTTTGTGTCGTCCTCGCCTTTGATGAGGAAGGTCCGTGCAGCGACACATGCATGACAACTACAGCTCCACGCAGGCAATGAGGTGAGTTGCGTCGCCACTGCGGAGTCGGGCACTGGTCGAGTACCGAGAACATGCTCTAGCCATGCTATGACAATCGCCCGTATGCTGGCGTCCATGTTTCTGTCGTGACGGTCTGCCCACATGCGTAGCTCGGGTAACAGTGGGATGAGAACGTCTTCGATGTATTGCGGAGTAGCGACAGTGGCGCTGAGACACTTGGTGATAACGTCGTCACAGAGGTCGAGGGCTCCTGCGGTAGCACATAAGTCAAGGGCACGGATTATATTGGATCGATCCTTGAGATCCACTCGCTCTATGAACTGTCTTGTTAGAGCTCGGCTCATAGTCTCCAGCGAGGTGGTAGGTGCCTGTGACCGGTCAGAGACGACAGCGAACTGGTTGTTCCTACGAGCCAACTCCTCAACAAAGAATTGAAGAAGCGTCGGGGACAGAGGAGAGGTTTCAAGGTGTGGATACACCCTATGGACGTTAGCTTCTGGGTCAGCTAAACGACTGAGTTACATTCGGTATGGCGGTACTTACATTTCCGTGAACAGAAGCCCATCGTCATTGGCGAGCGCGGCGTCGAGAAACATAGCAATTTCGCGCTGCGTAACGTCGGCGTGATTCCGCTCGTCACGTAGGAACGAGAGGAACAGATCGATTCCCTTTCGTTGTAGGTTCCCGAACCTTGTCCTAATATCGTCACCGTGCATCCCCGTCCTAAATTCGTGGGCTATGAATACTACAAGCGGTAGGATAACCAGCCTCGCGTAATTCTCGCGTTGGACCACAGGCAACGCATCCGTGTCCACGACACGGTCAATGATAGCTCCGACCAAGCGTCCGCACTCCAGCTCATGAGCTAACCGGACGTACATCTTCGCGCGCGACAGTCTGCGATCGACCGCCGGGATTCGAGTACGGTAGACAGTACTGGCGGGAGCGTCGGGTTTTATGAGCGTTAAGGGCGCTTTTGCGATTGCTGTGGTGAGAAGAGACGAGATGAGGGAGGATTTGGTGGGGGAGTCCGGGAATGC
Organism: Irpex sp. M6601; assembly: GCA_037039805.1. Taxonomy (NCBI): domain Eukaryota; kingdom Fungi; phylum Basidiomycota; class Agaricomycetes; order Polyporales; family Irpicaceae; genus Irpex; species Irpex sp. M6601. The sequence continues at coordinate 4,880 of JAXQGN010000143.1, read as the reverse complement.
TGTGTGTACATCAGAGGCGAATTCATGAAGGAAGTCGTCGGAGGCAAGGAGCAATGTTTCTTGCGTTTTTCTATGTATGCGAGAGTGGTCAGTTTGCATGATCGAAATGGAGAAGAATGAACACGACTCACAGGGACTGCAGGAAGTCGATACCGCCATTCGCTTTGGCTATGTCGATCAGTGCTGTTTCTTCACCTATGATGGGTACTCGCAGTGAGCTGGGAATCTGTGAGATGTGACTGGAGACCCATTCTGCCTTTTGCTTTTGCGAGTCGTCATCAGGAAGGTTAGTTTTGTAAGTTGGAGGGATCTGAGCACACAAACGAGATAATACGAGTGATAAGATGATAGATTTAAAACGAGAAGTTACAGGTACTTTTATACGGGTAAATACAGGAGTATTACTATAAGGGGAAATGAATATTTTACTACACCGGATTTTCAACGGAACGCATTACAAAGACTACAAAACGCGGGATACATGTATAAGGAAGGTGAACATAACATGTACAATTAAGATCGAAGGTTGAAACACTTAACAAACGGAATCTAAAGGGAAATAGGCCTGCGAGTTGAATCGAGGCGGGCAGAGGCCATGCGGATGCGTCGGGGTTACGCATCACCAGTCGGTATAGACGAGTACCGGGTTTGCCGGTGTGGTCGAGGCCCTCGGCGATGTCGGAGACATGTGACGCCAAGGATTACAACACTCCCCCTCAACAAGCAGCGAGGTTAAGTCGCGCGAGTTGTTTTTGATGGGAAACGCGTGCGAGGGATTTGGTAAGGATGTCGGCACGGTTTTCCGCAGATGAGCAATGAGGTACGAGGATGGTCCCGTCGATGACACGTTCACGGACGAAATGGTGGCGCATGTCAATGTGCTTTGATCGGGAATGGAATTGATGGTCACGGGTGAAGGCGATAGCAGCGAGGTTGTCGGTGGCCAGGATGGTCGGACCGGTCTGAGGGAAACCAAGGTCGCTGAGGAGCGCGCGGAACCAGATAGCCTCCTTGGCTGCGTGAGCGAGGGCGACGTATTCAGCCTCCATAGTGGAAAGGGCGACTGAGGTTTGCTTCTTGGAACTCCAGCTGATGGTGCCTCCAGCGAGTTGGAAGACGTATCCTGAGATCGAACGGCGGTCGGCCCGATTCTGCGCCCAATCAGCGTCGCTGAAGCCTGATACCACGAGATCCGACTTATCGCCGTAAGTGAGAGCAAAAGCACGAGTCCCCTTGAGATAACGAAGGACGTGCTTGGCGGCTGTCCAGTGAAGCTCGGTGTGTGCAGCGTTGAATTGGCTGAGGGACTGGACGGCGTAGGCGATGTCGGGGCGAGTGCCAACGGCGGCGTACATGAGTGAGCCAATGAGGGCCTGGAAGGGAACCTCGGTGTCCAGTTCGGCGTCGTTGGCAGCAGGCACCAGAGTTTGATTGGGATCAAGCGGGGTAGAGACGGGGTTGCACGATTCCATGCCGAAACGAGTGAGGACGTTGTCGGTGTAGTGAGTCTGGGAGATCGTGATGGTGTGAGCCCGGCGGTTGCGCAAGATCTGGATACCGACGAATAAGGTTGCTTCTCCAAGGTCGGTGATTTCAAAGTAACGGCTGAGCTCGGTCTTCAAGTGTCTGACGTGATCGAGATTGTTGGACAAGATTAGGCTGTCGTCCACGTGTGTACCGATCATGGTGACGTCAGAGCCCGTACGCTTGATGTAGACACATGGGTCGGATTGAGAGCGCGTGAAGCCGAGTGCCTTGTAGAGTACACGGTCGAGTTCGAGTCGCCAAGCGCGGCCAGCCTGTTTGAGGCCGTAGAGGGCCTTGTTGAGCTTGTATACGCGAGGGGACCCATCTTCATAGCCTGGGGCTTGACGCATGTAGATGACTTCCTCGAGTGGGGAGTTGAGGTAAGCACCGACGACGTCGACTTGATGAAGTTCGAGGTCCAGGCGTGCAGCGATGGCGATGAGCGTGCGAAAGGTTTCGAGGCGGATGACGGGAGCGTGAGTAGCAAAGAAGTCTTGGCCCGGGATCTGTGAGAAGCCTTGGGCCACGAGACGCGCCTTGTACTTGATGACGTTCCCGTTAGAGTCTCGTTTGATGGCAAAGACCCAACGGCATCCGACAGCACGGCGTCCCTGGGGTAGAGACTCGATAGTGTATGTTCCGAGTTTGTCGAGTTGTCCCATCTCCTTGTCCATAGCTTCCTTCCACTGAGGCCAGTCAGAGCGTGCCTTGACTTCGTCGAGGGTCTGAGGATTGTCAGAGTCTGCAGCGGCGAAGGTGAAGTGGGCGGTAGGTTCGTGGTCGTCGTTCGCGAAGTTCGAGCCCGATGTGATCTCCCCCTGATCCGACGTAGTGGTAACAGGTGGAGGTGTATCAGCAGTGGATGTCGCTCGAGACTTGGGCTTGGTGGTCAGCTTGCCAGTGAGGGAGCGTAGTGGCTTCTGAGCACCGTCGTTAAGCTTGAAGTAATCGACGCGAGACGTACGGCGAGGACGTGAGGGAGCGGGAGGTGTGACGACCTCGGGCTTGGATTTGACAGGCGTAGACGGCGCCGGCGGCAATGATGTAGACTTGGGCGAGGATTTGATCGACGTCTGAGGAGTGCTCCAAACGTCCCTGGTAGCAGGCGTGAATGGAGTCTTAGCGGTAGACGGAGATGGAGTAGTGGGAGGCGGCGGCGCAGTCGGCGGCGTGGAAATGCTCTCCCCCTCAAGCCCAGAGGTGGTTGCATCCTCCGGAATGGGCGCATCAAGCCCTGAACGACGTGGGAAGATGACTTCGCGTGACGTGAGAATCTTCCGTGATTCAGGTACATAGTATTTGTACCCCGTGGTGCCTTCCTTGATGCCAACAAACTTGCGTTTGATGGATTGTGCGTCGAGTTTAGAAGTACGGATGTTAAGACGAACCCAGCAATCGGATCCGAATTCGTACAGCCTGGATACGTCAGGCTTCTTCTTGTTGATGAACTCGAAGGGCGTGATATGTTTGAGGGCACGGGTGGGGCAACGATTCTTGAGGTACGCGGCGTACTCGGTGGCGTCCTCCCATAGGTATTTGGGGAGGTCGTGGGCTAATAACATAGCACGACCGTGTTCGACGAGAGTGCGGTTGAGACGCTCGGAAACGCCGTTGTACTCGGGGGTGTAGGGAGTGGTGGGTTCGAGAAGGATTCCGCGTTTTTCGACGTATGACTTCATGGCGCCTAAGGTGTACTCCTTGGCGTTGTCGACGCGTAACTTCCTTAAACGGCAGTTGAACTGCGTCTCGAATAGCGAGTCGATTTCTTCGAGTTTCGCTGTGGCCTGGTCCCTGTCCCTCATGTAGCGTACCCAAGTGAAGCGTGATGCGGCGTCGGTGAAGGTAATCATGTACTTATTACCGTGGATGGAAGGAGTGGCGGACGGTCCCCAGATATCAGAGTAGACGAGTTCTCCAACCTCGGAGATCTCCTGAGATGTCTTGCGAGCAACAGGCGCACGCGCATGCTTGGCCTGGATACACGGTTCGCAGACGAAGTTGGGGTCGGAGGACGGGTCGACTTCCATACCGGCGACTAGACTGTCGCGGTGCATCTCCCTGAGCTGTCCGATGTTCACATGGCCAAGGGCACAGTGCCAGTCGTACCAAGAACGACCTGTGGCGGCGAGAGCGATCGCAGACGGAGATTGGACGGAGATTTGATAGAGGTAACCCGACTTAATGCCGCGGCCAATGAGCTTGGAGCCCTTCCTGATGAAGAGGTTGCTGCCCGTTCCTTCGTAAGAGAGACCTCCGCTGGTAAGACGACCAAGCGATATGAGGTTGAACTTCATGGAGGGGGCGTAGAGGGCGTCCTTGAGTATGACGGGGACGGTGCCTTCAGCAGTAACGAAAGCGATGCGGACGTCGCCGCGACCAAGGCTCTCACAGTTACCGACACCGTGGATAGCGCCAGGCACAGGGGTAAAGTTGATGAACAGAGACTTGTCGGACACGATATGTGAGGTGGAGCCGGTATCACCGAGCCACGCGCCAGATTGGGTTGACAGATAGACTTCTTCGATCTCTGTTTCCGCGTGGAAAGCGTACTCCTCGGGTTCGTCGTCTTCGTCCTCCTCGTCGGCAGCGTGAGCATACTCCTTCTTCCCCTTGTCCTTGCCTCCCTTGTCATCCTTCCCTTTGCCTCGACCTCTATTCCCACCGCTCTTCCTTCCCCTCGACTTCTCCTTTCCCTTATCCTCCTTATCCTCACACTCCGGCTTGATATGACCTTCCTTCCCACACCCATGACAAAATACGCCGGACCGGAATTTCGAGCGCCCTGTATTGGCGTACAGCGCCGTTTCGGTCTCGGAACGGTCCTTCCTGCGTCCTTCCTCTTGCAGAATACGACCAGTAAGCGCAGCAGAGGTAAGTTTGTCGTCTAGGGTGATAGATGAGATGAGGGAATCCCAGGATGACGGGAGGGCAGTGAGGATGACGGTGGCTAGCTCGGTATCGGAGATCGCCGACGTCTGGATAAGGTTGATCTCCTGCCAGAGTCCCTTGATCTTGCGGATTTCTTCCTCAAGGTCGGCTCCCTCCGCGATGGTGTAACGCATGAAGCGACGACGGAGGGTGATGAGGGCGACAGTGCCCTCGTTGTTGAAGACGTGCGACAGACTGTCGAAGGCTTCTTTGGAGGTGGTGGCGGATAGGACGTGGGTGATCATAGAGTTGGACACCCGGAGACGGATCATAGTGAGCGCCTTTCGGTCCTTCTTCACCCAGTCAGCCGCTTCGGCCTTCTCAGTGGGCTTCTTCAGTTCCCCTGTAACGTACTCCCACAGACCGACGTCCGTGAGGATGTCTGATATCTGGACGCGCCATGGCATGTAGTTCTCGGCTCCCCG